>JASANX010000987.1:0-46592 GCA_030849745.1 Trypanosoma scelopori | reverse complement strand
TGCCCCCCCCCCCCTTTTTTTTTTTTTTTTGCTTTGCTTTTTGGTCGTGTGTGTGTGTGTGTTTTGCTTCTCTCTCTGTCTCTCGTCTTTACCCTCCTCCTGCGTTTTACAGTTTCTCTTCGATCGGACTGTCCCGACGAAATGTACACAACTTCTCCTCCTCCCTGCTCTTTTTCTGTTTGTTTGTTTATTTCCCCTCCACGCGCACACGTCACGCGGCTCTGCGTGTGTTTATTGCGTACCGTCGGATGTGGTCACGCACTTTTTCTTTTTTTTTTTAAATTTTATTCTCTCTTCCTCCTCCGTTTGGTTGTTTGATGTTAATGTTCTGTTCGTCCGGCCGTCGCCCTTCTCTTATTTTCTACCGCTGCTGCTGCACCTTGCACTCGGTCTTCGTCGTCTACCACACACACACCCACACACACACCCCTTCTTCCCTCCTCGCCTGGTGGTGGTGATGATAAGAGAAGGGTGCGAAGAGGAAAGCCTTTTTTTTTTTTAGAAGTGGGAAAAAAAAAAGGAGAAAAACAAACCAAAAAAGCGGGGGAGGCGGCACGACCCCCGCCTTCAACAGCAGCAACAACAGAGGGAACGACGACGCCATGAACATTGGTCCGGGTAGCAGCAGGGCGGTGCTCCGCGAGCCGACGCCGAAGGTGCCAAAGAAGGTGGTGGTGCATCGCAACCCCAATCACGTCGCGAAGGATGTCTGCGACGCACTCTGCGGGGAGAACCTGCTGATGGCACGTCTGTATGGCGATGGCTTTTCTAGCCAGTCCCGACTTGGCGTCCCGGAAAGTCTGGTGCAGGATGAACCGCGGACCAGAGAGGTCTCATGTAAACGGATGCGTGATGACATGTCGGTAGTCCCGCCCACTGGCGCGGATCTCTTGGACGATACTCCCGCACCAACACGCCACCGCACGCTGCAGCTGTACAGGCAGCGAATCTACCATGATAATGAACTCAAGCAGTTGTTTGAGACCAGCTACGCTGGGAATATGGCAGCAACACTCTCGCGGATGCGGGGGAAGTCGAACACTGGAAGACTCAATCCGCTCCATCCCCGTAGCATCGGCGCCACCACTACTGCTGGGCATTTGCCGGAGGATGCGTCAAGGTCAGAAGAGATCGTCGTGCAGTCGACACTCAGGCAGGTGTCCTCAATTCCTCGCTTCACAAAGATACGGTCGAATGCACCAAACGAGTTCACGTACCTTGTGATGCGGCCGAGGGGAATACGCGATCCGTACAACCCGTACGACCTGCAGGTGGTGTCGCATAAAGACATCAACGTGTCTACCTACTACACTGTCTCTGCTGCGGGTGTAACAAAATTTTCAGGTCAAGAGGCCGAGTTTATTGAGCACCAGACCTGGGAGCGGGATTGCCGCATCTTCAACCAGATAAGCCAGTTGGATGTGTTCCGGGAATACAAGAAATGGAAGAGTTTTCTCATCTGGAGAAATCTCGTCCGCAACCACGCCATGTCAAACTGCAAGACGTTCCTCACAAAGAACTTATTCCATGTGCATCCACATCTTTCCAGCGCGCTGCAGACTGTGCGGCGGATGTGTGTTGATTGCATGAACAACACCAGTATGCATCTTCCCGCAACGGAGACCCGTACATTAGAGTCGTTTTGCAGCATTCTCGCTGCTCACCTGAACTACCAGCGGAACCAACTGGACAAGATGATTAAAAGCATTCGCGACACGGTGGAGCGCGCCTGCAAGGCAGCGATGCTTGCGGCACAGCTGGAGAGGGAAAATGTCATTGCCATACATGCAGATGATGATAAAAAGAAGAAGAAACTCATTGACGTCCGTGAACTGGGGACGCAGCAGAAGCCCACATATATTGAGATGTCGCAGAAGAAGGCGGTTTGTCAGCGGATCACTGCCTTTATCCGTTTGTGCGACTACATCATCATTCACTGCTTGACAAAACTGGCTGCGAAAGCTGTGGAGGACGTGCATCAGGAGTTTCAGTTCCCAAAGGCACATGTGGTGGTGGATCGTTCTCAGCCAACAAACATAAGGCAGTCGGCAAAGGCAAAGCGGCAGGATGTTCAGAACAAGACAGAGGCCCAAAAACCTCTAGGTCCATTCACTGGTCCTATTCTCAGCCTCAATGTCTTGTACAATGAGGGCGATGAGTCTATCATCATTACACCGTCGCTCGCGCAGATCACCGAGTGCGTTGAAGATGTGGTGAAGGATTACATCAAGACGCTGAGTGCCCTTCCACGGTTGGTAACGATGGACACTTTTAACGTCTTCACCGAAAACGCGACGGATGACCCGCAAAAAGATGCCTCGACTGGTCCCGCATTGACTGAGATGATTGTCTCGGAAGAAGCGTATAAGAAGCACATGATATCGATGCGCGATAGCCTCTCAAAGGCGTACACTTCTGTGAGGGAGTACACAAGCGGATTTGATTGTTTTAGGGATATTTACGTGGAGAACAGCAAGCTGGACGAAAACGATATACAAGAGTGCAACGAAGGCCTCGAGTTCTTCCGTGAGCGCCTTGCGCTCTACAAGGCGCAGAGTGAGTCCATTACAACCAAAATTCCCAACTCGAAGGATGTGGCGCTCTTCACCGTCTTTACAGAAGAGCTGCGGGAGTTCTTCAGCCCAAGTCCTGTGATGTGCCTCGAGAAGTTTCACCATCTTCTCCCGGTTATTGCCCAGCGACAGAACGAGTCACTTTTGGCGGAGTTGCAAAGCCGCAACTTGTACCTCGCCGCCCATCCAAAGACGGTGGAGCACTATGTAGAATACCTCGCCTATTCCAAGGATCTGGAGGGACGCTTTGATGAAATTGCGGCGTCATATGATTTTATTCGTGAACTGTTCAGTTTGCTGGTGGATGAAAAGGTGGAGATTTCGGAGGATCTTGAGGAAACCTACCGAAGCGGAACTCGGCCTCAGTTTGAGAAATTGCGCACGCAGATGCAAATCATTGAGGATGGCCGAGACGCACAGCAGCGCTTCTTCATCCGAAATGTAGAGGAGCAAATTGACGAGCTCCGTCGCGGCATTGAGGATGTGTACAAGCGCGCTGGACAGCCTGTCATTGCAGACGACAAGGCAGACGTGGATGAGGTGATCACATTCATCACAAAGCTGCAGGAGGAGGCCGATGGCATCGCTGCACGGGAGAAGGAGCTTCGGCAATACCAGATTGCCATTGGGGGCGAGGAGACGGTGGTGGAGACGATGGGAGAAATGCTGCACGACGTGAACACAAAGGCACGTTTGTGGGTGGGGTTGCGGGAGTGGGACGTCTTCACGCAGGACTATGGCTCCATTGCGTTTGAGCAGCTCGACGTACAAGGGGTGCAGGAAACGGTGCAGAAATACGTAACAACTGTCAAGCAGGTGTCCTCTAAACTCCCTGGCAACGCGGCGGTGTCCAGACTGAAGTTGAAGGTGGAGGAGTGGCGCCTTCTCATGCCGATCCTGCAGGCCCTTACGAACCCCAAAATGAAGCTGGAACACATGGTGAAGGTGTCAAATGTTGTGGGACTTCTAAAGGATGAAAACGGCACTGCCAAAACCATTGCAGACTGGAACAATCAGTTCACATTGGGCATGTTGTTAATGGGAAATGTCGTGCGGTTTAAGGATGATATTCTTGCCATAAGCGCGGCAGCAACAGAGGAGGATAAGTTGCAGCAGCAGATTGATAAGGTGAACGCGCTCTGGAATGGTGGGGGCCCCAAGCCGCCGATGGAGTTCCAGTTCCACAACCATAAGGACATGAAGGATGTTTACACTCTTGTTGGCTCCTCTGTGGAGGATGTTGCAGCGCTGCTAGATGACTCTGCGATAGCTATGTCAACCATTGGCTCGAGCCGCTGCTGCCAAGGTGTACTGCGTGCGCAGGTGGATCGGTGGGAGCACCGTCTGCGCTACATGCAGGAGACGTTGGATCGCTGGATGGAGTTGCAGCGGCACTGGATATATCTGGAGAACATCTTTTCCTCTGCAGAGATTCGAAGTCAGTGGAAGGACGATGCAAAGCGCTTTGAAAAGGCTGATCGTTTCTTTCGCGATTTGATGCGAAAGGCGCACGACATGCCAACGGCGTACCGTGGATTACTCATCAACGCGCAGCTCGAGACGGGTGAGAAGACGAGTGGCAAGACGCTCAAGTGCGACCTTGAGAACAACATCAAGGAGCTGGAGAAGGTGCTCTCTAGTCTGGAGCGCAAGTTGGAGGAGAAGCGGTGCCTCTTCCCGCGGTTCTACTTCCTGAGCAACGATGACCTGCTGGACATCCTCGCAAAGGTGAAAACACCGGAATTGATCATGTCACATATGCTCAAGATGTTTGACGGCATCAAGACGCTGGGGTTTACCGAGTCGAACGACATCACGCACCTCGTATCCATGGAGGGCGAGAGGGTGGAGCTTGTCAACAAAAACATCAAAGCGCGTGGCCCAGTGGAGACGTGGATTGACATGCTGGAGCGCGAGATGTTTGTGACGCTCCGCAAACACGCCAACACGTGTCTGAGCGACTACGAGGCGTGTAGCGATCGCACAGTGTGGATGTTTCAGCACCCTGTGCAGCTCGTACTTATCATGGAGCAGTTGCTCTGGACACGCGGTGTGGAAGAGGCGCTTGAGCAGCCGGACTCGGAGGAGTTCCTGAATCGCTTTAGGGAGGAAAATTACAAAAAATTGGAGGAACTTGCGGGGCTCACGGCACAGAAGTTGTCCAAAGTGCAGCGCATCCTCCTCTCCACGCTCATCACCATCGACGTGCACGGACGTGACTTGGTTGATGAGATGTGCGAGAATGGCGTGATGGATCTGAAGGACTTTGGGTGGACGAAGCAGCTGCGTGTGTACTGGGAGCAGGACACAGATGGCGGTGGGAACATCTTCATTCGGCAGAACAATTCACGCTTTGTGTACGGCTACGAGTACCTTGGGGCGCAGGGACGTCTCGTCATCACGCCCCTCACAGACCGCATTTACATGACGGTGACAGGCGCTCTCAAGTTGCAGTTGGGTGCGGCGCCTGCAGGCCCTGCGGGAACTGGAAAGACAGAGACCGTGAAGGATTTAGCCAAGAACTTGGCGCGACAGTGCATTGTGTACAACTGCTCTGATGGTGTCACATACAAGATGATGGAGAAGTTCTTCTCAGGTCTCATCCAGACGGGTGCCTGGACGTGCCTCGACGAGTTTAATCGCATCAACATTGAGGTGCTCTCTGTGATTGCCTCTCAGCTGTTTGAGATCAAACTTGCGCTTCAGAATGGACAGGAAACCTTCACATTTCAGGGAACACCCAACGTGCGTGTGCGACGGACGTATGGAGCCTTTGTGACGATGAACCCCGGCTACGCAGGACGTACCGAACTCCCAGACAACTTGAAGATTCTCTTCCGGCCAGTGGCCGTCATGACACCCGATTTTCGCATGATCGCGGAAGTGATTCTGTATTCTGAGGGATTTAAGAACGCGAAGGATCTCTCGCTGAAGATCACACAGTTGTACAAACTCAGTTCGGAGCAACTCTCCCCGCAGGACCACTACGATTTTGGTATGCGTGCACTCAAGTCTATTCTCGTCATGGCGGGCGATCTAAAGCGGTCGCAGCCACATGTGGAGGAGGATCTCACCCTCATTGTCGCGTGCAATGATTCCAACATACCCAAGTTTGTCGCGGAGGACCTTCCGCTCTTCCGTGGCATCATGCAGGATCTGTTCCCTGGCGTCACATTCCCTGAACGGCAGTACGATGAGTTGCTACCCGCCATGCAGAAGAGCATCGATGCGAAGAAACTCGTGGCGCTTGACACCTGGGTGAAGAAGGGAATTCAGTTCTTCGAGACCCTCATTGTTCGCCATGGTGTCATGCTGGTGGGTGTCACTGGAACCGGGAAAACAGAGATCCGAAACTGCATTTCGGATGCCATCACCACCATGGCGGCGGCGGAATCCAAGAACCCTATTGCGCGGCCTGTACACCAGTTTATCATGAACCCGAAATCTGTGCTTCTGCATGAACTTTACGGTCGTCTGGATGTAAATACAAATGAGTGGAGGGACGGTGTGTTGTCTGTGATCGCGAAGACGTGTGTCCGTGATTCAGAGCTCAACAAGGATCACCGCTGGATTGTCTTTGACGGCCCTGTTGATACATTGTGGATTGAATCCCTGAATTCTGTCCTTGATGACTCTAAGCTTCTCTGTCTTGACAGTGGTGAGCGCATTAAACTTCCTGATACGATTCACATGCTCTTTGAGGTGGCTGATCTGGCCGTTGCGTCGCCTGCCACTGTCTCTCGGTGCGGTATGGTGTACCTTGACACGGCGGATCTGCATTGGAGAGCGGTGGTTCATCAGTGGGCGGCGTCGAAGTTGTCTGACGCAGGTGGGGAACCGCAGTGCCGTGAATTTATCATCTCCCTATTTGATGCATACGTTCAAAAGGGACTTGATTGGTTGGTCACGCAGAAAGTTCTGATCAACGGTGGTATGATGAATGTGGTGCAATCCATGTGCGAACTCTTCACGGCGATGATGCACTACAATGGTGTGAAGCTTATGCCAGACCCACAGGGCGAGACGGTGCTTCCGTTTGATGCGAAGGAATTTAAGGAGCGTAATGAACTCTGTGGACTGCTGTTTGCCTTTTCGTTTGTATGGTCGATCGGCAGTAACGTGGATCCAACGTCAATGGATTATTTTGACACCCTCGCACGGAACCTGCTGGAGACGGTGGTACGCTTCCCCAACAGTGGGTCAGTGTATGACTACACGATTGACTTTGAGACGAGGATGTTTGTGCCATGGGACCGAAACATGGAGGAGTTTCGCTATGATCCACAGATGCCGTACTTTAATATTCTTGTTCCCACCGTCGATACGGTGCGCTACAGCACGTTGGCGAAGACACTCGTTCACTACGGGAGACCCTTGCTACTTAATGGGCAGACGGGTGTTGGCAAAAGTGTGATCATGATGGACTACCTCACGCGTAACAAGGAGGAGATGAAGCTGTCCGTCATTGTATTTCAGTTCTCTGCCCAGACCTCATCGGAGCGGACGCAAGAGTTGATTGAGTCCAAGCTGAAGCAGAAGCGCAAAAACATTCTTGGGGCTCCTCCCGGACGGAAGGTGGTGCTCTTCATTGACGACCTCAACATGCCGGCACTAGAGACCTTTGGCGCATCGCCGCCTATTGAGCTGCTGCGGCAAATGATGGGCAATGGTGGCTTTTACGACCGCAGGATATCCGGTTTTTGGAAGCACGTGCAGGATGTAACAGTGGTGGCGGCATGTGGACCACCTGAGGGTGGACGAAACCCGGTGACAGCACGTCTCACGCGTCTCTTTCACTTGTTTCACATTCCGACGCTGAGCGACGAGTCGATGAAGCGCATTTTCTTCTCCATCCTTCACGGCTGCTTTCATGTGAAGAACTTCAACGTGGAGGTGCGGGAAATGGCGAAACCACTTGTTGCTGCTACAGTTGACATTTTTGGAAAGCTGCGCGACCGACTGCGTCCCAAGCCAGCGACGCCGCACTACACTTTCAACCTGCGCGATCTGGCCAAGGTGTTTCAGGGCATCACGCAGGTGACTCCACGTGTGTGTAAATTGCGGCGCTCTATTATCCGACTCTGGATTCACGAGGTGATGCGGTGCTTCTACGATCGCCTCGCATCGGAGGAAGATCGCACTTATTTCACAGAAGAGCTCGTGATGGACTCCCTCACACGCCTCAATTCTGGCCAGCATTCCCACACGGATTACTTCGACGGTAACCCACTTGTTTGGGGGGATTTCCTACGCATTGGTGCTGTGGAAAGAGTCTACGAGGAGATGACGGAGTTCGACAAACTCCCGGCTCTTTTTTCAGAGTACCAAGACGACTACAACGCGTACTTGAGCGGCGGTGCGGTGGCGCGGGATGATGACAGTGGCGGCGGCGGCGGTGCCTCCTCGCTGAACCTCGTCTTCTTCAAAGACCACTGTGAGCACTTGGTGCGTATCATCCGCATTCTTCGGCAGCCGCGCGGCAATGCGCTGCTGGTGGGTGTTGGAGGGTCTGGCAAGCGCTCACTAACGCGCCTCGCTGCCTCCATTGCGGACCGGCAAACTTTTGAAATTTCCGTTGGCAAGGGATACTCCATGAACGAATTTCATGAGTTTTTGCTGGAGTTATACACCGCCACGGGCGTTCATTGCAAGCCGTCGGTGTTTCTTCTTTCGGACAACCAAATCGTGCATGATGGAATGCTGGAGGATGTGAACAACATCCTCAACTCGGGCGAGGTCCCGTCTCTCTTTACTCCAGATGAGCGCGAAAAGCGTGTCAATGCGTGCCTTGAAGCTGCCCAAGAGCGTGGAATCAGCGATCGAGACGATGTGTACAACTTCTTCATTTCGCGTGTCCGGGACAATATGCACATTGTTCTCTGCATGAGCCCTGTTGGTGACACCTTTCGCACCCGCTGCCGCCAGTTTCCATCCCTCACCAACTGCTGTGCCATTGATTGGTTTGACGAGTGGCCACGGGAGGCTCTTCTTGGTGTGGCACGGCGGCTATTTGAGGAGGCGGAAAGCGGGGTATCGAAGGAAATATTGCCAGTGCTGGCGCCACTCTGTGTTGACATCCATACAATGGTCATCACGGTGGCACGTGAGTACTGGGAGGAGCGGGGGCGGCGCTATTACATCACCCCAACGTCGTACCTGGAGTTCATTGAGCTCTACAAGTCCCTCTACAACGATCAGCGCTCACTACTCGAGGAGCAGCTCTCCCGCATCGTGAATGGCAAGCAGAAGATGAAGGAAACAGATGACACAATTGCCGTAATGAGGGCTGAAATTGAGACGAAGCGCCCTCTCTTGGAGAAGGCATCGAAGCAGACGGAGGAGGTCGTGGCTGATCTCTCCGTTCGGCAGAAGAAGGCCAGTGAGGTGCAAATTGAGGTGCAGGCGCAACAGGAAAACGCAACGGAGCAGCAGAAACACGCTTCGCGCATCGCGAATGAGGCTAACGCCCGCCTTGCGCAGGCAAAGCCGATCATCGACAAGGCAAAGGCAGCACTTGACACAATTCAGGCTAGCGATCTCAACGAGTTACGCTCCTTTTCCAACCCCCCTTCTGCTGTTCTGAAGACAACCCAGGCATGCATGGTGATGTTCGATCCAAAAGATTTTGGCGGGGCATGGTCTGGAAACACCGATTGGAAGGGTGCACGAGAGTTTCTGTCCTATCGCCAGCTGCTTGACATGATTCGTAACTACCCGACCGATAATGTGAAGCCGTCAATCCTGCAAAAGATGCAAAAATATGTGAATGATGATGAGTTTACGGTTGAGATATGCTCGCAAAAGGGATCCCAGACCTGTGGAAGTCTCTGCGCGTGGGTGCATGCTGTGAACGAGTACTCAAAGGTGGTGAAGGAGGTTGCACCAATGCGCGAGGCGGCGGCTGAGGCGGAAAAGCACCTTGCCGCGACAAATGCGGAACTGCAGAAAGCACGGGAGATGTTGCGAAGTGTGGAGAGGGAGCTGGCGGAGTTGCAAACAAGCTACGAGACAAGCTTAAAGCGGAAGACGGACTTGGAGGAGGGGCTCAAGGTGTGTGTCCGGCGCCTCGAGAACGCAGAGAGCCTGTCCAGTTCATTGAAGAGCGAAGGGGTGCGGTGGGAGGAGAATATCCAAGAAATCTATAGACGGTTGGAGTTGCTACCGCTGCAGTCTTTCATGGCAAGTGCATGTAGCGCGTATTTTGGCGCATTCACTCCGCGCTTCCGCAAGCGTTTGGTGCAATTGTGGCTTGAGAAGCTGCGCAACCACGGCCTTGAGGCGGGAGATTTCAGCCTGCGTGGTACGTTGGGTGACCCGATGGACATCCTCACATGGCAGATCAATGGGCTTCCAACCGATGAGAGTTCAACCGAGAACGCCATCATCGCCTCTCTTTCAACTGCACCACGCCGCTGGCCGCTCTTCATTGACCCGCAGGAACAGGGCGTCAAGTGGCTGATGCAGCAGTACGCTGGCGTTGGGGCTGCTGGAGGAGTCAAGAGCCTCATGAAGGCCGCTGCCTCCGTGAAGGTGATTAAGTTTTCCGACACGACGTGGATGCGCACACTTGAGACGCAGATTCGTCTCGGCGGGGTGGTGATTTTAGATGACGTTGGTGAGACACTCGACCCCGCGCTGGAGCCGTTGCTGTCGCGCCGAATCTTTGCATCCGATGGCGTCTCACCGCAGATCAAACTCACATCACAGTCCGGCCCTATTGACTACAACCCGAACTTTCGCTTCTTCATCTGCACCAAACTTCCGAACCCGCACTACCTGCCAGACATTAGCACCAAAGTGACGCTGCTTAATTTCACTGTGGCACTTGATGGACTGGAAGAACAGCTGCTCGGCGAGGTTGTCTCCATCGAGAAGCGAGAACTGGAGGAGGAGAAGAATCGTATCATTCAAAGCATCTCACAGGGACAGAAGAAACTCAAGGTGATTGAAGAGACCATCCTCGGCAAGCTCAAATCCACCAAGGGCAACATCCTGGACGACAGCGATCTCATCGCCGAGTTGAAGTCTGCACAGTTTAACGCCCACGTTCTCAGTGAGAATCAAAAGGAGGCTAACGAAAAGATGGCAATTATTACGTCAACACGTGATCGCTACCGTGATGTGGCCATTCGTGCCTCTGTGCTCTTTTTTGTACTGGCTGATCTTTCCCGAATTGATCCCATGTACCAGTACTCTCTTCAATTTTTTCTTAAACTCGTGCAGCACGAGGTGCTGATGACGGAAAAACCGGAAAATTATTCGGAGGAGGATCCGGCGATGCTGCAGAACCATCTTGAGAACATCATCTCACGTCTGACACTCTCCACATATGAGCAGATCTGTCGCGGTCTCTTCAACAAGGACAAGACAGTTCTCTCACTTCTCATCTGCAGTGCCATTGAACGCCACAGCAGCAGACTACTGGAGGATGAGTGGCAGTACTTTATTCGAGCCTCTGCGCTGGTTCCGAGTGTTTTGCCATCATTGCCACAGAACTTGTCGTTTTTATCACGGCAGCAATGGGAACTCGCTGTGGCGCTGTTTCGAAACGTTCAGTGTTACTCGAATCTGGAGAAGAGCTTAGAGGAGGATAGGGAGTTGTGGAAGGAATTCGTTCAGTCGGAAGAACCACAGAATGCCACGCTTCCAGGTGATTTAGAGAATACGTTGAACGCTTTCCAGCGTATTCTGTTGATTCGTTGCCTCCGCGAGGAGAAGTTGCTCTTTGCACTGACAGACTACGTGTCGAACACAATGGGACAACAATTTGTGGAACCGCCGCCCTTCAGTCTGGAGGTCGCACTGGCTGACAGCTCACCGACGGTGCCGATTGTCTTTGTCCTTTCGCAGGGGGCGGACCCGATGGGGGCTTTGCAGGCATTCGCGCAGAGCCAAGAACGGGTACTGCAGTACGTGTCACTCGGGCAAGGGCAGGGTGAGAATGCCAAGAGACTCATCGCAACATGCCGGGAGAATGGCAACTGGGCGTTGCTGCAGAACTGTCATCTCTCAAAGACGTTTATGCCGGAGTTAGAGCACCAGGTCGCTGGATTGCAGCAGCCTGGGGCCCGTGCACATCCGGAGTTTCGCCTCTGGTTGACCTCGATGCCAACCGATTTCTTTCCTGTTTTTGTGCTGCAGAACAGCATCAAGCTGACGAACGAACCGCCAACAGGTCTCAGAGCAAACATGATGCGCTGCTTCAGCGAGATAACAGAGGAGGAGTTTAATGTCTTTAGCGACGACCAGCGTGTGGACGACTACTCGAAGAGTACCGCCTTCAAGAAACTAATGTATGGCCTCTGCTTCTTTCACTCTATTGTGCTGGAGAGGCGGAAGTTTGGTCCACTTGGTTGGAATGTACGCTATGAGTGGAATGACACGGACTTTCACGTGTCCAAACAGTGGCTGCGTCTATTCTTTGAGGCGCAAGACGTCATCCCGTGGGACTCGCTTGAGTACATCATTGGTCAGATCAACTACGGCGGTCGCGTGACGGACCCACTTGACCGTGGCACACTGCAGACCATCCTGCACCGCTACCTATGCCCAGAGATCATGAATGAGGATTTTAAGTTTAGTCCTAGCGGGAAGTACTACGCCCCGTCCGCCGCAAGCTTGGAAGGCTTTGTGGAGCATATTCAACTCATGTCCCTTGTCGACGAGCCGGAGGTGTTTGGTATGCACAACAACGCCAACCTGCGCTACCAGCTCCAGGTCTCACAGTACATCATGAGCACCATTGTGTCCATTCAGCCGCGTCTCGGTGGCGGTGGCGGTGGTGGTGGTGGCGGTGGCAGGTTGACCCCCGAGGAAGAAGTGAAGCGCAAATGCGAGGAGTTTGAGGCAACATTGCCAAACTGCATCTCGCGAGAAGAGGCTGGCCCGAAGAGTTTCACAACGCTGGAGAATGGTCTGCCGAATTCCATGTCTACTGTTCTAGCACATGAGATGGTGAAATACAATAAGCTGATCACGACAATGCAGAAGGCAATTCACGACTTACAGAAGGCGCTGCAGGGACTCACGGTGTTGTCTGCAGACCTTGACTCTATGTACGAGTCGTTTTTGACAGATCAGGTTCCCACTCTCTGGTGCGCCGTGGGGTACGCGTCACTGAAGCCGCTGGGTGCGTGGTACCGTGACTTTCTAGAGCGGGTACAGTTTATCCGCACTTGGGTGCAAAAGGGTGAACCGAACAGCTTCTGGATTGGTGGCCTCTTCAACCCGAGCGCTTTCATGACGGGTGTGTGCCAGGCCTTTTCTCGCGCGGAGGGCGTGTCGGTCGACAAGCTGGGCTTTCGTTTTCGGATTATCGACGAGGACGTGGACCATATTTCATCCGGGCCGCACCGCGGCTGCTACGTGCACGGCATCTACACCGACTCGTGGCGTTGGGACCATTCACGCGCTGCTATGGCGGACTCCCTCCCTGGCGAGCCATACGCAATGCTGCCGGTGGTGCATTTCCTGCCGGAGCCGTACCACAAGACAGATGAGGGATGGCATTGTGTGCCCCTCTACCGCACTGCCGTGCGTGCTGGTGTCATCTCGTCGCTTGGCGCCAGCTCCAACTATGTTTTATCGATTGAGGTGCCCACTGAGAACGGTTCAGACTACTGGATGCTGATGGGTGCCGCCTGCGTGTGCGCCCTTTCGATTTAACTAGTGCCGCCAGGTCGATAGCAGCATTGCAGTGCGAGGTGTGCACAAGAGAGCAATATCGACGGAAGTACGGCAACACACTGTGACAGACGGGGCCTGTGAGGGAGCGGAAACCGATGGATGGAGTAAATAGTCATACCGCTGCTTCCCCCACCCCTCTCCACCACCGCAGATGTATACTTGTGTGTGTGTATCTGTATGTGTATGTAGATATGTATGCATGGAGACAAAGTAGAGGATTGTGAAACAACAAGAACGGGGGAAGGAGAAAAGAAAAGGATTGGCGTCGCCTGCAAGGCGGAGATGTAAAGTGATGCAAATGTACAAGAAGAGGGATGGATAAAACAGAGATAAGAGTGCTATGCTTTCTTTTCGCTTCTTCCCGCTCCCTCATTTACGGATGGCTGCAGTCTTCATGTATCGCTGGCGGCTTGCATATTCACATGATAAGCCAAACAGAGGTGTGCACCCCACTTTATTCCACACGCACACGCATTCACTGAAGTCTCTATTCGAGATGTTTATGCATGTCTGTACAAATGTTGAGTGTGTCTTGATGCTTATTTTTCTTTCCGTTTGTAATATTTATATTTATTATTAATATTTATATACGTGTGTGTGTGTATGTGTGTTCCTCTTGCGTGTTCTTCGCTCGTTTGGGCCGGACAGCAAGGAGGGAAAAGGGGACAGTCATGGTGAAGGCGAACTACATCCGTGCCGGCCGTCTGGTGCGCATCATCCGTGGTCCACGCCAGGACCGTGTTGGCGTCATTGTCGACATCATCGATGGCAACCGCGTGCTTGTCGAGAACCCGAACGACGAGAAGATGTGGCGCCACGTGCAGAACCTAAAGAACGTGGATCCCCTCAAGTTCTGCACGCCCATCCGCCGGAACTGCAGCAGCAAGGTCCTGAAGGAGGTGCTCGCGGAGAAGAAGACACTGGAGAAATACGCTGCCACAAAGTCTGCCGTCCGCATCGCTGCCAAGAAGGCCTTTGCGATGTCCACCGACTTTGAGCGGTATCAGCTCCGCGTCGCCAAGCGGTCCCGCGCCCACTGGACGCGCAAGATCTTCGATGAGAATGACAAGAAGAAGCCAGTCTCGTGGCACAAGATCGCACTCAAGAAACTGCAGAAGAACGCCAAGAAGATCGACAGCAAGCCTGCCGCCAAGAAGCGCATGGAGAAGGCCCGTGCTGCCCGCGTGGCCAGGGCCGCAAAGAGTGCGAAGGCGTGAGTGGAGGGACAAGAAATTGCTCCTCTTTCTTGACATGCATGATGGGTCTGTCTGCTTTCCCCCCCTACGCACCCGTCGTTTATTATTGTTATCTTTGTTTGTTTGGTGTTGTTCGACCTTTCTTTTTTTTTTTTGTTTTTCCCCCTTTGTTCTTATCCTCCTTCGTTGTTGTTGTTGTTCTGCGGCTTCTCGTCTCTCTCTCTCTCGTCCATCACGCTGCTGGTCGTTGCTTTGTTCACACGTGTCTTCCCCACCCCCTTTGTTCTCTTTTTTTTGTCTCTTTTCTTTTTGCCCCTATCCTCTTCTTTGGCGTGCAGGAATGGAGCAGCTGACGTTTGATGAGATGGTGCTTCAGTGGGTAGAGTCTCATCGGGGAATCCCACAAAAGGCGTGTTGTCGTACGCTGCAGCGTACGTGCGCATTTCTCGCGCGGCAGCCAAATGATATAAGGGCTGCGGCGGCAAAAGCACGTGGAGAGTCACTGCTGCAAATAATAGAGGCTGCGCCAGACCCGGCGGCGCTCCGTCAGGCAGCCCTGTCGTTGGCGGAGGGATGTTCTTCAGCGAACATGGAAGAGCAGCTCCTGGCTCCGTGCTGCACGTTGATTTTGCGTTGCGGTCATCGTATGGTGCAGCGCATCACGACTGCGCCGGCGGTCGCTGCCGCCTTGGCAACGCAAAACTTGGCAGCAGCGTCACGATGGTCTCGCGCAGGCGATCCTCAGATCTGGGCACTGGCAGCGAACACTGCGCGGAATTTCGGCGTACGGAGGGTGTTCATGTTGGATGGAGAGGGTGCGACGGTGTCGTTTCACGATGAGGTGGCGTTTGACCTCTGCAGCCGCATTGAACGCGTCGAGCGTACACTTTTGCTGGTCGACCGCCTGTCCGACGAGGACGGGGTGCGTGCGGCGCTGCAGTTCGGCCTTCCACGTGACTCCTGACTAAATGCGCGGGTGGTAATCCCGTTGACAATTCTCACAGTGGTGCACACGTGTTTCTCCGTTTCATCATCTCGCTGGCTGAAGCACCATCCTGTCTTTTTTTTCTTCTTCTTTTTTTGTTTGTTTGTTTGTCCCACACCACCGCCTTTCCACCCCACGCATCGAGAAGCACGAGAAAACATCAAAAAGACAAGCAGCAAGGTGGCACGCACGGCAACAACAATTAAAAAAATATATCCACCTGCATATATATATATATATATATATTTCCTTTTGTAGAACCAACGCGTGGCCTGAAAGGAAGGGGTGGCGGGGAATAACAGCACGAGAGAAAAGAAAAAAAAAATACTGGGACCCGCAAGATGACCTCAAAGGCATCTCTACGGGTGGTTGTGACCGGCGCGGCTGGTCAAATTGGATACTCACTGCTTCCGCTGATCGCCAGCGGATTCATGTTGGGTCCTACACAGCGCATGCAGCTGCAGCTGCTTGACATTGAGCCTGCCATAAAAGTGCTCGAGGGCGTCCGCGCGGAGCTGGTGGACTGTGCGTACCCGCTGTTGGACCGCATCGTCATTACGCATGAGCCGAAGGTTGCTTTTGAGCAGGCGGACATTGCCATCTTCTGCGGCTCATATCCGCGTAAGCCCTCCATGGAGCGCAAGGATCTTCTTCATATCAATGCGAAAATCTTTGCTGAACAGGGGCGCGTCCTGGGCGAGGTGGCCGCCCCGAACTGTCGTGTCTGCGTTGTGGGCAACCCTGCTAACACCAACGCTTTGATTTTGCTACAGGCCTCCAACGGCAAGCTGAACCCCAAGAACGTGACGGCGCTCTCACGGCTCGACCACAATCGCGTGACGATGCTTGTGGCGGAACGATCTTGCGCCAGTGCGATGGATGTAAGAAATTGCGTCATCTGGGGAAACCACAGCGGCACGCAGGTGCCGGATGTGAACAACGCGACAGTGAAGGGCATCCCTGTGCGTCAGGCACTCAACGACGACGCATTTTTGGACGGGGAGTTTATGTCGATTGTGCGGCAGCGTGGTATGAAGATAATCGAGATGCGCGGGTGCTCATCAGCCCTCTCCGCCGCCAAGGCTATTGTCGATCACATGCACGACTGGTTGTTTGGCACGCCCGAGGGAACGCATGTGTCGATGGTTGTGCATTCCGATGGTAATCCGTACGGTATTCCTCCAGGCCTCTTTTTCTCATTCCCTGTCATATGCAGTCCGGGTGAATGGCGCATTCTTGATGGCTTGAACGTTTCCCCCTTAGTGGCGGAGTGCATCAAGGCCACCACAGCCGAGCTGAAGGAAGAACGCGCAGAGGCCGTGAAGTGTGGTGTTTTCACTGGCCTGGAACACTGAATGTGAGGAGATGGAGAGAGAAGGAAGGGGGCCCAATGCTGAGGAGGAGCCTCGTGTGTGTGTGTGTAATTCGCCTCCACCACCACCACCACCATCATCATCATCATCTCTTATATTGTTCTGATTATTGTCTTTGCACCTCCCTGATGGGTCCAAAGGGGATGGCTATCACACCTCTTCTTTTTTTTTTTTTTGTGTGTGTGTGTGTTCTTTTCCTCTTTTGGCTCTCCACCTCTCTTGTATATTTTTGTTGTTCGTGTTTTTATTTGTTTTTGCCGCCGCCGCCGCCGCCGCCGCTGTTGGGAAGAGGGTTGGGAGACGAGAACCCACAAGGCGGGGGTGCGTGGTGTGTGTCACTTGAAACCATCGCAGAGACAAAAGCATGGAAACGGTGGCGGAAAGGGGCGGCACGCTGCGACGTCAGTGTCATCGGGGGGTTGCCGCAGCAACGGCGGTGGATGCAGCGCTCCTTCGCTCTGGGTTGGTTTCCGGCAGGGCTCGGGATGGAGGGCTGCTGCCTCAGCGGGCGAATCCGATTGTGCGTTACGCGAGCCTAGAGGCGTTGCTGCAGGAGCATGCGAGACCGGATCCGCATAAGGCGACGCGCGAGGCTCTTTTGGCCCTTCAAACAGTCCCCGTGCTGCGCGACGAATTCGCCGCGCTGGACGACACCTCACTGCGCACCATCTGCTTGTTTCTCGGCGAGCGCTCAAAGACCGTGGCGCACGTCGGTTCCGTATGCCGTCGCCTGCGTAACATTGTCATTTCGCTCACCCCGTCTGTTGCCGTTATCGTGCCAGAGATGATTCCACTAGAGAAGCTTGCGAGTGACACAGTTGTAGACTCCATCTGTGCCTTTTTCGCCACATACAAACGAGGGCAGTTTGTCCAGCAGCTGCGCCTTGTGGACGCAAAGTATGCGTCGTCGTTGACCGTTTCTGCCACACTGCCAATCTGCAGCCCACACGTATTTCCATCGCTTGTGAAACTGATGCCCAATCTGACGTTTCTCGACCTGCGCGGCGTACGGTGGGACTGCCACTCAAACCCAAATCTGCTGCAGTACTTCTTGAGTGATCTCCACCTTGTCGCCCCGCGGCTGCAGACACTCAAGATAGGCGTCGAGCTCTTTACGCAGTGGTCTCCCGGCTGGTGGCAACGATTTGCGTCACTCGTGCAACTTGTGGTGGGCTCGCGGCGCGATCAGGCGACAACGCCAGCAACTGCACCCCATACCGTGACATTGCATGAGGATGTGTTTGAAATGCTGCGCACTCCCCATCGGCCATGGCGGGTGAAGTTGTGGTGCGGGCTAGAAACCGCATCGGTGGCCCGGCTCTTGATGCCCACGCAGCCACTACTGGAGCTGGAGGAGCTTGCGCTGAATCTCTCCAACAAGGATGTTCTTGAAGATTTTAAGCGGCCGTCGTCGAAGCCAACAAGAGAGAGCAAATCGCAAAAAGGTGCAAAAAAGGCCAACGCCCACAACCATGATGAAGCTGAGACGCGGGCGCTCTTTCCCTCGCTGCAGGCTCTCACGCTGGCGAACGTTGACCAATCCGCAACCCTTGCAACAGATCTGCTCGCGTGGATGACGTTTCGCGCTCCGCGGCTCAAGTATTTTTCGATTGTGAACACCACACGAGTGCCGCCACCGCCGAGGGCAAGACGACTGGTATAGCGGACCGCAAGCAGACGGATTCAAACGCACACGGGCGGTATTATTGTACATATGTAAAGGAATGGAAACGATGTCTCGCTTCTGCTGCCTTTTTTCGTGCAGGATCCCACACACACACACCGCGTGGCGGATGCAAATCAGCTGAAATGGAAGGATGGACATCGCGGATGGGATGCCGCATGTGTGTTTGAGTGAGTGAGTGTGTGTATGGATGCATACATTATATATATATATATATATATATATATATATATATATCCATTCATTCATGTGCTCATGCATGTATGTATTTGTGCAATGCAGAGTCACTTTGCTCCTTTTCTGTTTGTATTCGCTTTGTAGGCGGCTTGTTTGCTGCCGTAACAATAAAAGAAGAAGAAGAAGAAGAAGAGGAAAAGTCAATTGCTCTTCTCCTCTACACCGCAGTCTTTTTTTTTTTTTTTGTTTTCGTCTGCATCCCTCTCGTTCGTTACATCATCGCCATTCGGTGGGTGGTCGTTGCCACTGCACGCACACAAAAACAAGAACAACAGAAAAGTATTATCGCCTGGGTGGGCGGAGGTGCATGCCGTTTCAACAATCAGTGGAGTGCTGCGAATGTGGTGTTCCTGTCGGTGATGATGGCGCGATGCGGGCGGTGCTTCTTCTACCATGCCAGCATCTTCTTCATATGGGGTGTGTGGATTACATGCGCAAGCGTCGGAAGCTGCAGGAGCTGGTTGGAAACAGTGGTTCTGGTGGTGATGGTAATGTCGTCGCGTGCCCCGCGTGTCAGGCCTTCATTCATCGGCTCGTCCCGCTCTACGTCAGCGGCGTAGATGCAGTGCGGTTGCCTGGATTGAACAGCACCGACGCCGTGTCGCAGTTCAAAGGGCTACATCACGGGCAGAAGACAAACATTGCCCACCTCCGTGCTCTCCATGAGCAGCGCGAGCGGTTGATGCAGTTGACGCGCACATGCGCCCTTCTGCATGAGCGGCGTACCGATGCACAGGCGGAGATTGATCGCCTATCGGCAATCCTTCCAAGTGCTTCGCTTGCAACAGACGTGTCGCAGTTGGCTGGAGACGACCTCTGCGTAGATGGCATGACCGCCACGGAGCTGGAATTGTACATCACGCACACCTCAGTTATTTTGAGCAGTCTAGATCGAGATGTTTGTGAGCAGCGCCGGTTAGCGGATAAGAAACGCAAAAGGCTGGAGGAATTGCGGTTGCGCCTTCGTGCGGTGACAGTGTCCCTCGTGGAAGGCGACGAGGACGATGGTGACAAAAAGCGACGTCGGCTTTCACATGGGCCGAGAGCGAATGCGTCAGCGGACGACATGGAGTCGAGCTGCAGTGAAGCGGAATGCGACAACCACCGCGGGAGGAGGCGCCGTCACGCCCCCGTTGTTGTTGATGTGGACTTGGAGGAAACATGTGCAGAGGACCAGGTGATGATTCTCTCTTCTAGAAGCAGCAGTGGTGCCGGGGATGACGTCGGCAGCTGCCGTCACGGCAACACCCGCGACAAGACCAGGAACAACAAGACAAATGTTGACGGCAGTGATAGAAATGATGATGATGATGATGATGATGATGTGGTTTATATTGGGCAGACGACGGCGTCAACCTCTAGTGTCGGTGGCGCGAATGGTGGAACTAGCAGCAGCAGCAACAACAACAACAACAACAGGAACAACGAAGGCAGTGGAAACAACGCTGCACCTGCTCAGCAGCCGCTACTGCTGCGGGCGGTAGACGCGGTCAGTGGGACTGCTGAGTGTGACGAGGACGACATGGTGTTCTACAATCGCCTGCAACGGGTGATACCGACGCTGCACCGTGTGATGCACACGCCCAACGCCACGCGCCTCCTTCCACGACGCGTAGATCGACTCTGGCAACCATCGCTGAATGGCCTGCTGTAGCAAAACAAGGATCACGCTGCTCTCTGCGTCTCCTTTTTTCTTTTCGCTTTCTTCCCCTTTTTTGTTTTTCGGTTACAAGCCGCAGGCCTCTTCCTCCTTTTTTTTTTTTTTGTGTGTGTGTGTTTGTGTTTCTCCTGCTCCCTCATGATGCGGCTCCCGGGTGTAGTGCAAAGAGAAGATTTCGTCCCGCGTAGACATGTCTTTCTTCTCTTCCCGTTGTTTTTCTTCTTCTTTGCGGGGTGCACACACACATATACACACACATATATATATATATATATATATATATATATATGCGTGTGTGCGTGTGTGTCTTGCCTCCCTTGTACTACTGCGGACATGGTATGGATGGTAGTGAGTGCACAGAAGTCATGAAAGGGTTTGTTCTACCGCCACTAAAAACATCCACCAATGGAGCACCTTTGTGGTGTTCGCAGATAGCGTTGCCGCCTGCGTTCTTGCCCGCAACAAAGGCGACAGAGGATTCCATTGCTGCAGAGTCGGCACGTGTTCTCCCGGGACTGGAAAAAGGCCGCCGGCGGCAGGAGTTGCGTCGTATGGAGGGGAAAGTGGCGGCACTAGAGATTGCCATTGAATTGGACCGCCTCCAGAGACTAGAAGGTGAAATCCGCAAGGCTATATGCGGACGGGAGCATGAGAAGCGCTACCGAATGCTCTGGAAGTGCCAAGGGGAGAAGGCAACGGTGGAGCGCAAGACGGGTGCTATAGAGGCCAAAGTGACGTTGCTGCAGAAGGCGCGTTACATGCGAGGCGTGCGTGACTTCCAGGCGCAGGCCAATTTGCTGCACCTCGAGGCGACTACCAGGGAACATATATGTGCTGAGGAGGCTGGTGCACGTCGACACATGGCTTCGTTGTTGGAATTGGCGCTCTTGGAGGATCAGCACACGCAGCTTGTACATGATGTGGGCGCAGCAGAGCACGCCTTTAAAGACTCGCAAAGCGTACGTGATTGGGAGTGTCGTCTCGCACAGGGTTCATTTCATCCCACTGAAGCATTCGCACCTGAGATACAACTGATTCAGGAATTTAACACCGGTACGGGTGGTTACCGCGGCAGGACGGATCTCCTCATGGATTACGCGGTCTGTGAGGAGGAATGGGGGATTCGACTCTCGATCCTCTCGGAGGAGCACGCGGTGCGTCTGCCCCTTGAGTGGGAACATAGTGCTGAGATGTTGATCTTGGCAGAGGAGCCGCTGGCGAGAGAGAGACTAGCAAATCTGTTTGTGTATGGGTGCTGCCAAGCACACTTGGGCGCTGCGGTTCGGATTCAGCGGTGGTGGCGCATGCTTAAGCCTACGCCATGGAAGACGCGGAGTCGCTTGGAGCTGAGGAGATGTGTGGCCCGCAGACGGGATCAAATGACAGCACGAGACTATCGCACTTTGCTGGAGCGCCTGCGGCGGCAGTTGACAGTCTCTGTCGCGTCACCGGAAGAGTTGCAGAAGTCAATGAGCGCCCTTGAGCGAGCGGTAGAGCTCTCCTATCAGTGTGTTTTCGACTACTTCCTGTATACGCTGATGAACCGCGCAGCGAATTTGCAGGATACGGAGGCATACCGCCTGCGCTCGTATCCTCTCGCGAAAGATGATGGCATAGTAGCCATTGCCCCACCGACCTCACTCCTTCTTGTCCCGAATCGTTTGTATGTTCGACAACAACCGTTTCAGCCTTACCAGCTCTGGCGCGTGCATCGGTGGATAGAAGGTTCGGCTGAATACATGCGACAAGTGCAGCTGCACGAGGAAGCCGAGAGGCAGATGCGGGAGGTATTGCTGCAGTGTGAGTTGCATGAGGTAGACACGCTATGCGTCTACCAGGCAGCACTGAAGGGCGGTGCATGGACGTGGCGGTCGCTTCATACCGTCATTCTCTTCATTGAACAGGAGGAGAACACTAGCCGCACCCTCATCCAGGGTGAGGAGCAGGATGGGCGCTTCATCTTGGAAGTGGAGATGACCAAATTCTGGGAAAAATGTCGTTCTTTGGCGGAAGATCGGTGTAATCTGCTGAAAGAAGAGGAAAATCAGCGGCTCGCGATTGCTGACGCAGAGAGTCTCGAATTCACACGCGCCGCGGAATATGAGTGGCACTGGAAGAATCTGGTGCTGCTGTATAGAAGAATGAGTGGATCATGCGGCAGCAACCGGCGGTACACATCGCTTGACTCCGCAGCACGCGTCATAGCGAGTTTTTTTCGCGTTATTGTTTTTCGCAGTCGTCTCGCAACAGTAAAGCTCAGCACGCGGGAAGAGGCACAGCTCAGGAGAAGGGGCGCATACATGGCGGAGCTGCTGGCAGCGCAGATTCGTGAGGATGCAGAGAAGGAGGAGACGGCCGCGGGGGTCATCCAATACGACATCGATGCTGCTGATGAGGAACCCTCTGGCGATGCGGCGGCGGGAGCATTCTCTGCGTGGTTTGACCAGGTGGCGCGGCAGCCGATGGAACGGGAGTACAAGGCGATCGTTGCGCGATTTCAACGGTCGCACGAGGAGCTGTTCCGCTCTATACACTTCCTCTTTGCGGTTGTACGAAGCGGGAGGGAGCGGATCGAATCGCGGGAGACTCAGGAACGCGAGGCATTGCGACGCACCCCAACGTTTTTCGCCATTTCGGCTCATGAGCTTTCTGTGCATGAGGCGGTGCAGCGCCAAGCGCTCGTTGCAGAAGTGGAGAAGACGATAGACTCACACTGGCGTGAGCCCTTCGAATTCCTCATCACCGTGTCGAATTGCTGCACCGCTGCCGTAACGCATCCACCGCCGTCAAATATGACACAGTCTCATTGGTCGTCGGTGCCGCTGCCCAGCATGAGTTGCACGGAGCGGCTCTTCTGCCGAGAGGAGGTAGTGCGTACGCGCATTCTTGTGGCGGAGCGTCAGTGTTTCAGCGGATTTCTGTTATCGCTGCACTCTATAACTTTCGACAAGATACTGCGGCAAGAGGAGGAACGGGTGCGAGCTGCGGTGTGCAAGGAGGTTGATGACTGCTGGCCCACCCACCCACCTGTGGCACAATGTACACAGCTGGTGACCATGGAGGCAGCGGCGCGGCGTGATGTGGAGGATCTGGTGGTGGACAATTACTCCTTGCTGCTCGAGCGCAGCTGCTGCATGTACGCGGAGCGGGCATTTAAACAGTTTGTTCGTGGGCACATGAGCTTCTTCAGTGAATCATGTTTCTTTGACCGACGTCTGACGGAGCTGCTCCTGCAGCGTGTGTCATTTCTTGGAAGTAAAGTGGGTGAACTGGAGGCCGCGGAGGTGTGCGCCCGCGCACGATTTGAGTACATGGAAGAGACGCACCGTCGTGTAAATCACCTTGAATAACACCCGAAAGGGTCTTGATGTATTTGTAGATGTACAAGTGGATGGGTGGGTGGGGGGAGACGGTAGCGCAGGTTGTCCTCTATTTTTGCTTCACGGTTACACACACACACACACACACACTCTCTCTCTCTATATATATATATATATATATTGACATGTGACGTGTTTTCTCTCGCTGAGGTGCGTTTGCTGTTGTTGTCTCTTGCATTTCCCTCGGCATGCGTACGTGCATGCGTGTTGCCTCGACATAAGTCTACTCTCTTCTTCACTTTTGGCCCTTTTTCCCCCTCTCTCTCTCTCGTCTGGTTTGTGCAACTTCCACACATTTCTCCTTGTACCGCCATGAGTGGTGTTGTGTGCACGTCTCTGCGTTTGTCTGCATTTGGCGTCTGCAGTGGGGCAGTGCGGGTGGGGGGATGGATCAGTTTGACGGCGCTATCGGCATCGACCTCGGCACGACGTACTCGTGCGTGGCGGTCTTCCGAAATGATGCAGTGGAGGTCATCCCGAATGAACAGGGCAACCGCACGACGCCGTCGTGTGTCGCATTTTACAATGATGACGTGCTTGTCGGCGACGCGGCGAAGCATTTAGCAGCGCGCGGCGTGAAGGGTGTTGTGTACGATGCAAAACGCATGATTGGACGTAAATTCAGTGACACTTGCATCTGCGACGATGCCAAGCGTTGGCCGTTCATCATCGAAGCGGGGGAGCAGAATGGCGTGAGGATTTGCGTCGAACACAAGGGCGAAGTGCTGCGGCTGCAACCGGAGCAGATCTCTGCGCAGGTGCTCAGTTACCTCAAGTCGTGCGCAGAGCGATTTATTGGCAAACACGTGACGAGGGCTGTCATCACGGTGCCTGCATATTTCAACGATGCACAGCGGGATCACACAAAGGCAGCAGCCCGCATTGCGGGGTTGGAGGTGTTGCGCATTGTGAATGAGCCGACGGCGGCCGCTCTGTGCTACGGTCTTGGCGTCGGCTCTGGCGCGGGCGCACGAGGGACGGATCGTCCTGTTAATGTCCTTGTGTTTGATTTCGGTGGTGGCACCTTTGACGTGTCTGTCATCACCATCGATAACGGCTCTTTTGCAGTTCGTGCGACGGCTGGCGACACACATCTTGGCGGGCAAGACGTGGATGCAGCGCTGCTGCAGCACGTGTTGGCTGACTTAAACGGGCGTCACGGCATAGTCGTTGCTGAGCTGCCCTCAAAAACAGTGGCGAAAATTCTCGCACGTTGCGAGCAGGCGAAACGCGTCTTGTCGTATGCGGCAACGGAGGAAATTGTTCTTGACGGTGTGTTACCGGGTGGCGAGGAGTACACGCTGAACGTCTCTCGGGCCAAACTGGAGGAGCTGTGTGGGAGTGTGTTTTCCCGTTGCATGAGCGTCGTGCAGAAGGCCATGACGGATGCAGCCATGACGGTAACCGACATCGAGGACGTCATCCTTGTTGGCGGAAGTTCCCGCATTCCCGCACTACACGCGCAGCTGCAGGAGATGTTCAAGGGAAAGCGGCTCTGCAGCAGTGTGCATCCAGACGAGGCGGTGGCGATTGGTGCAGCGGTGCAGGCGAGCATCATCAGCAATTCCGTGGAGCAGCGGTCAGCGAGAACTTCTGAAGTGGTTCTAATGGATGTGGTGCCACTCTCGATTGGTGTCGAGGTGGACAACGGCAAGTTTGATGTCATCATCCGCCGCAACACCACCATCCCGTACCGCGCGACAAAAGCCTACAGCACCGTCTACGACAACCAGACGGAGGTGGAGGTGCAGGTGTTTGAGGGCGAGCGACCGCTCACGCGTCACAACCACAGACTTGGCTCATTCGTGCTTGACGGTATCACACGTGCTCGTCGCGGTGATCCGACCGTCATGGTGACGTTCAGCGTGGACGCAGATGGGATCCTCACCATCACCGCCACGGAGGAGCTCGCCAAGGTCACCAGGACACTCGTTGTGGAGAGCGCCGAGAGGCTCAGTGATGCGGAGGTGCAGAAAATGATCGATGAGACGCGGCAACTGTCGTCCAAGAACACACTGGCGGTGTGCGTCAAGGACGCCACGGAACGCCTCTCGCGTGCCTTTGCACTGCTGGACGCGGCTCTCGCTGCGACGCCACAGCCATTCTCACCAAAGCTGCAAAAGTGCGTGTCGTTTCTTCAGCATGGAAAGGAGTGGGTTGAGCGGCGTCTACCCAACTCCACAGACGTGAAAGCGTTGGAGGCGAAGGCCTCAAAGATCTTGCGGCTAGTGCAGAAGGCCATGAAGACGTTGAAGCACGAGGCGCGCAGCGGAGCAGTTGGTGACGGTGGCAAGAATGCCGAGAGCGACGACGGAGAGAAGGAGGATGATGATGATGATGATGATGATGATAATGATAATGGGGGTGATGAAAAGGAGCATGAGAGGGTCGAGGGAATGCAGCTGAGCGGCAACTCAGCCGGGAGAAAGCGGGCACGGAAGGAAGAGGGGTAGCAACGGGAATCTGTGGTGCGGATGCCGACTCTCCCTTGTCTCGTTCGTTTGAGTCACCCCCCCCCCCTTTTTTTTTTTTTTTCTTTTGTTTTGGTTCTTCTTCGTGCCCTGTGAGTTTATTATTTCCCCAGCGCCGCCTCCGCGCCTCCCTTCTGGTCCCGTTTGTGCGAGCACGTCGGGGGGGGGGGGGGGCTGCGGCTCACTTCTACTCCCCGCTGCACATCCCACACACCCACCTACACACACGCGCTCTAATTAGTTTCCCCACCTCTCTTTTCTTTCTTTAATATATGTTTATGTATAAATAAATGCGCTGCAGCGAGCGATGGAAAACAGGGCGTCAAAACGACACCCACAAGCGTGTGGGACGAGAAGAGTAGACGTACGATGGCGGAAGGAGGCAAAAAAGACTCCGCGTGCGGCAGCGGATGCAGGCGGCGGCGGTGGTGGTGGTGGTGCACCTTCTCGATTGAAGAAAAAACAACATTATGCACACGAGTCCGGAAAGGCTGATGCGCTGCGGGCCGCGCTGGCGAACGCATTCTTTAACACCACCATGCGTGACGACAGCGATGTGGCTGCAATGGACAAATACGGCATGGGCAGTCCGACGGACCGGATACAGTTTGGATATGCACCGGCGGTCGCTGCGGAGGCAATCGCGTTTCACGCTACCATTCCTGCAAAGACGTGGATCGCGGATAGACGCCGACAGTTTCGCGCGGCAATTGTCAAGAAGCGGAAGCTCACGAGGCCTAACTGCGAGCCCATCACTTCGGTGCTCAAGCTGAGACACCACTGGCGGTGCGCTGCGAAATTCGTCGCGGAGGTGCGCGGTCAAGGAGATGCTGTCACGCAGGACGCAGCCGATGATTTTCTTGGGATGCTCATTTCCCGTCAGCGTCTGGCGTAGTGCGCTTCGCACAGTACTGCTCTCCCTCCTTCTTTTTCTCTCTCTCTCTCTCTCGACAGTTGCCACACACACTCTCTCTTTCGGCATTGTCGTCGGTATTATTGTGGGGCTGTTGTGCGTAAAGGAATGAAGTAATGACCGGGGTTAGATGGAAGGGGATCTGGTGCTTCCGTCTCTCTCTCTCTTTCTCTCTAAGCGTGCGTGTTCCCCACCTTGCGTCTCTTTCCCCATCCGTACGTATGCATGTGCGTGCGTCTGTGTGATGAAGATGGCGTGACTGGTGGGTTTGATGTATTCTCCTCTTTTTTTTTTTTTTTTTTACGGATTCCTTCTCGTGCTGTCACACACACACACACATACAAAGTCTGTCTCTGTCATTGTGTTTTGCGACAGGGATGAAGCAGGAGGAAGCGCCACCACCACCACCACCACCAGAGCAGCAGCAGAAACAGAAGAAGGATGGGCGGCGTGTGGGGATGGAGTTTCCCCCCGTCAAAGACCGCGAGGAGATGTTCAGCTCGCAGCGAGCGGCGGTGACGCAGGAGGAGATACGCCAAGGCATGCAGGATGACATCCCACCGGTTGTGCGTAGCGTGTTGGAGCTCGCACACCTCATGATGAGTGGGCACAGCCAGAAGCTCCGTGCAACGCCGGGATATCAGGGCGGCCTTTTCTACGGTGGGCGTCCTTTCTGTTTTGCAAGCGGATACCGCGATGGGACGCGGCCACGCGACATGGATGACAAGGGCAACCACATGAAGCTGAAGGACCCGCTCACGTACGGTGTGCTCTCATTGCCAGTGACCGTCGGCTACCTCTGTGAGCTACATGGCACGGGTGTCTTCGACCTGCACGCCCCGCTGGTGAGATATCTGCCGGAGCTGGAGAACAAACTCGACGATAGCGTGACCGCGCGGAGCATCCTCAGCTTCACCACCATCGTTGACGATCGTCAGGTGCTGAAGGATGCGGGCGTCAGGTCACTGCGTCCACACTTTTCGTGGAATATATGCGCCGCAACACAGCGGTATGTGTATGCGCCAATTAATCGCTTCTTCGCTGGTGGATCCTCAGCAGCGCTCACTGGGCAGCAGCAGCGGGAGAACTACGTGCAGTACCTCCGATCCACTCCGCGTGCAATGATTCGGTCACTCTCTTCACGACGCTCTTACCGCTACGGTGTGTCGCACTTCTCCGTCGCACTGCTTGTGGCGGCTGTCGAGCGGCAGCTACGGGGCAGCAGCTTTGAGGCATCGATACGCGAAACGGTTTTTGAACCTGCACAGAGCCATGGCGCTGGATACGGGCCACCAAAGTTGTGGCGCGACCCAAACGAAGTGTTCTACCAGCCCAGCGGCCTTGCATTGCAGCACCAGGGTTTCCTTCACCCAATTAAGGAAGGATCATTTGACAACTGTGGTCCGCCACTACTAAACGCCTCTCTGAATCTCTACGCACCAGTGGAAGACTATGCAAAGTTGTTACTACTATCCATTGACGCCATACGGCATGCACGCGAGGCGCTGGGCAATGGGGGAATCGCGCCGGCCCCAGCAGACCCGCACTATGACTTTGGTGTGCAATGGCTTGGGGGTGACCAGGGACGGCGTCAGCGGCTGCAACTGACGCGGTGTGTGATGGGATTAGACTACGTCCCAGCTGCGTCGTCGTTTCGCTACAACTGCGAACACGATCTTGGCTGCTTTGGCGTCAGCAACTGCGGCACGAGAGATGCATGTCTGTTGGCCAACACCTTATCACGCATGATTCAGCACCTCTTTGTGAAGCATGTCATTGAAAAGGGTGTCGATGCGCTTCAGGGACCCAACTTGGATGACCCCAGCAGGGAGGAGAGCACCACGGAGACAAAGTTCCGCAAGATTGTCAAGCAGCAGGAGTACACAAACTACTTCAAGAAGCACGACGCGCACAAGCGGTTCTGACATGCTGCTAAAAAAAAGGATAGGGGTTGACGATGATGGCGAGAGAGAGAGAGAGAGACGGATGTCGGAAGTGGGCATACACACACCGCACTGCATGCCGTCATCCCCGCCGCACTGTTACTAGTTTGCTTCACCCAAACCCCTCTGCTTTTTTTTTTTTTTTTGCGGCCCCCCCCCCCCCCCCCCCCCTCTTTCTGTCGTGACGAAGCCAAAGGGAATCCCAATACCGAAAGAGGAACAAGGAAGGAACACTGCCTGCTGCGTGGGACACCGCCGTCTTATCCCCTGCCCGCATTGATGATGGCGAAAAAGTGGAAGTTTTTCCTTTGCGCGCTCCTCACTGCCTTCCTTGCAGTGTTGGTGCCGTTGTTTCAGGTGGACGAGGAGGTTCAGCACTACGCGGAGCATGAGGACGTGCGCCGCCTGTTCTTCTCACCCTCTTTGGATCGGGCGGTCTCGTCGTACAACGCAGATGTGGGGCAATACGTGTGGGGGAGAACACTGAGGCCGTCCTTCGCGATGGAGTTGCACCCACTAAATGCGGTGCAGCGGTATACGCAGAAGAAGGAGTTTGTCTGGTTTGGGATGACTGCAGGCCCATGGTTTACCGGACTCGCCATCCTGCAGTTCAACTACGTTTCTGTATTGACTGTGCAGCTCTACAACAGCAAATCGTCCGAGAGCTGGAAATCCAAGACACTCATCCCGCTTGTGGCGCCGTTTTTTGGCGGCAAGTGGGTGCCAAATGCACATGGCGATATGGGGCCATCTGCTGCAGGCCACAGCGTGGAGTTCAAAACGCCGCTGTCGGAGCAGTACGTTGTCGTCAACTTCACGGAAAACAGTGTGCTGATACATATGCGAGGCACTGTATGGCAGCGCATGGAGGGCAACACAAGTGCTCAAGTGCAGCAGCAGCAGCAGCAGCAGGTCGAAGTGCGTGGCTCTGCCTCACTTCCCAAGGAGTTTCTCGGACTTGTTTTTCCTCTCGGCCCAAAACGCGCCGCCCTCGTGAGCAAATTCGCGGCTGCCACGCTGAACGCCCCTCTAACTGTGCGGCTTGGTGAGCGTCAGTGGAGCGATACAGGGTACCTCTCCATGGACTACACGCGTGGGCTGCTGCGCCGTGAGACGCGCTGGAACTGGGCCTCCGCCACTGCACTCGCCGGTTACGGCTTTCATCTCTCGGCTGGGACATATGACATAAACAACAAAAGTGTGGAGAACACATTCTACACTCGTGGAAAGGCCATGCTGCTCGACACCGCTGTGGAGTTCCGGCAAGAGACAGCTGCCTCGTGGAAAATTGTCGGCAACGGCATTGTTCTTCGCTTTCAATACGCCGATGCCCACGAAGGCGAGTTCCGCTGCGGCATCGTGTACGGAAATCTGCATCACCAGTGGGGTGTCTTTGATGGTGCCATTGACGTGGATGGTGTGACGTACACATTCTTCAAGGTGCCAGGTGCAGTGGAGGAGCACTACGCAGTGTGGTGAGGACGCCTTATTTGCTACCGTCCTGCATCTACTGCGTTTGATGTGTGTGTGTGTGTGTGGGAAATGAGGATATTCACAAAAGTGTGAAGCCTTGAGGATGTCATCTTTTCTCCTGTTCATTGGTGATGCAGAAGAACTGCTATTTTCAGTGAAGTTTTTTGTGGTTTGTAGTGGCATGCATCGTCCTTCCGCTCTCTCCATCTCTTGCTCTCCATTCCGTGTTCACACGTTTCTTTATTCGTTCATTTCATCCTCAGTTGTTCTGCACTGCCGTGTTGCAGCACCTGCAGGTGTGGCGGGTGGCCGTTGTACACTTTTTCTCGTCTCTCTTCCTCTCTCCACACAAACACACACGCAGAGGAGCCACGGCGGGAGGAATACGGTGGTGGAAGAATAGAATTGCTTCCTGCAATGGAGGCATCCCCATCGTCACTGAATTATTTGCGGGTTGCGCAACAGCTGCAAAAGAAAACAGATGAATTAGAGCGCGTCTTCGATGAAGCGCGCCGGCTGGAGCGCGAAAAGACGGCTCTTATGGAGGAGAACGCGGCGCTTCGACAGGAAATGGTGCAACTAGAGGCACAAAACCGGGACTGGCGAGCCGAGTTTGGTGTGCTTGAACAGCAAGTGAAGAAGCAACAGCAGCACCTGCAGGAGCACATCGAGCGGGAGGCCGCCCGCCTGCAGCAGACTGGGGCCGAGGAACGCGAGGGTATCGCCGCGAAGGAATCACTTCTGAGGCGCCTTAAAGCTGCTGAGGAGGCAGAAGCGAGCGGAGCTGAAGCCTTGGCACGTTGCCGCGGCCTTTCACGCGAAGTCGCAGAACTGAAGCGCGAACTCAAGGCGGAGAGGGCAAAAGCCGCTCATTATCGCTCTGCCTGCACGCGTGCCGAGGCAGACACGGCCGCGGTGGACCACATTGAACGCAAAGCGCTACAAGGTGTCAAGGGCGAACTCACATCCTTCGCGGTGGAAAACGAACGGCTTATAAATGAGCTCGAGGCGGAGAGAAGTACACGAAGGGCCCTGGAGGAGAGGGTGGAGAGCCTGCAGCTGATGCTGCAGCGGCAGCGAGAGGTAAATGAGCGGCAGCAGCAGCTGGCGAAACAAGAGCTGCAGGCACTCAACATGCAGAACGACACCCTCCTGGAGGACATGAAGCAGCTGATGGCGCAGTACGAGGAGGATGGCGGCCATGGACGCAACGGACGTGTGTGCACACGCCGACCGCCCGTCTCGTCTAATCCCTGCCGAGAGTTTAGCGTCGACCGCGGCACCCAGACAACAGAGGTGATCTACCCGAACACCTCGCCGCTTTATGTGAGCCCGAGAGCAGCGGTGCGACTAGAGCCGACGACGGTGAAGCCGGCTGCTACACCCGAAGAGCAGAATGTCACCATTAGGTGTGACGACGCATGCCCCAGAAGCGCCCGTGTGTCATCTCTACTGACAAGGGTGCGTGAATTAGAGAAAACGGTGGAAGAACAGGCACTCATTATTCGCGAGAAGGTATCGAACGAGAGGCTCCTGGAAGAGCGCGCCGCCCTCCTCGACGGGGAGCGCTGCCACCTCCGCGCCATGCTTGACCGAAAGGGAATGTTAGAGAATAGTGCCGATCACCACAGCAAGGACAACATCTTGCGGGCGGTGGCAGACACGGAGCTAAGTGCAGTTCTGGAGGCTGTCGTAGACGTGCTGCAGCTCCTCGTTCAGTGCTCCAGGCGCCTCCGCACCCGCCTCTTTGTAAGCCCTGCGTCTCCAGAGTCCACTGTTCTGCCAGTCGTCCCATGCCGCGAATACAGCAGCCCGCACCTAAACGCCATCTTCAGTCATCTTGGGGGTATGCGACACGTTGTGACTGTCATCGATGAGATTGGTCTGCGAAAATTCACTGAGCAGCAGAAGCAAGTGCAGAAAAAAAACACGGATATCTTCACTCCACCGAAGGCATCTGGAGGCCGCGACTCCACAACACACTGCATCCAGTCACCGAAATCACAACACTTGTCAAATGCTCCGCCAACCACAACGACAGTCCGTGACATTACCACCTGGTTGAACAACCGGAGAAATTATCTGCAGCAGCAACTGGTCCAATCCGTCAAACCGAGAGCAGACAACGCCCCATTCACACCATCACAAAACTACAACACCAGATACACCGCAGGTGAAACATTACTTGATGCTGCAAACCAATTGCGCAGCCACTCATAACGCCTCCAGCTGCAGCAGAAACAATACAGTTACACTGTCAACACAACGCACTTCTTCAGAACAACTTATCTTACCCACAAACTGCCCCCATTTCTACTAAAACTAAACGTGCCACACACACACACACACTCTCTCTCTCTCTCTCACCACTCCCTTCTCACTCCACATCTTGACAACTCCCTGCACGCCGCGAAGCGATCTAAAGCAAGCAAGTTGAATATCTAAACTCAAGTCGATCAGGATGACGTACGAAGGCGCTATTGGCATTGATCTTGGCACAACCTACTCGTGCGTGGGCGTGTGGCAGAACGAGCGCGTGGAGATCATCGCAAATGATCAGGGCAACCGCACGACACCGTCGTACGTGGCCTTCACGGATACGGAGCGTCTGATCGGCGATGCGGCGAAGAACCAGGTGGCGATGAACCCGATGAACACCGTCTTTGACGCGAAGCGCCTGATTGGACGCAAGTTCAGCGACTCTGTGGTACAGTCGGACATGAAGCACTGGCCCTTCAAGGTCGTCACGAAGGGCGGCGACAAGCCGGTGATCCAGGTGCAGTTCCACGGCGAGACCAAGACGTTCAACCCGGAGGAGATCAGCTCGATGGTGCTGATGAAGATGAAGGAGGTGGCGGAGTCGTACCTGGGCAAGCAGGTGGCGAAGGCGGTGGTGACGGTGCCCGCGTACTTCAACGACTCGCAGCGCCAGGCAACGAAGGACGCCGGGACGATCGCGGGGCTGGAGGTGCTGCGCATCATCAACGAGCCGACGGCGGCCGCCATCGCCTACGGCCTGGACAAGGTGGAGGAGGGCGGGGAGCGCAACGTGCTCATCTTCGACCTCGGCGGCGGCACCTTCGACGTGACGCTGCTGACGATCGACGGCGGTATCTTCGAGGTGAAGGCGACGAACGGCGACACGCACCTGGGCGGCGAGGACTTCGACAACCGCCTCGTGACGCACTTCTCCGACGAGTTCAAGCGCAAGAACAAGGGCAAGGACCTGACGACGAGCCAGCGGGCGCTCCGCCGCCTCCGCACAGCCTGCGAGCGCGCCAAGCGCACGCTGTCATCTGCGGCACAGGCAACGATTGAGATTGACGCGCTCTTCGACAACATAGACTTCCAAGCAAACATCACCCGCGCACGTTTCGAGGAGCTCTGCGGCGACCTCTTCCGCGGCACGCTGCAGCCCGTGGAGCGCGTGCTGCAGGACGCCAAGATGGACAAGCGCGCCGTGCACGATGTGGTGCTCGTTGGCGGCTCCACCCGCATCCCGAAGGTCATGCAGCTTGTGTCCGAGTTCTTCGGCGGCAAGGAGCTGAACAAGAGCATCAACCCCGACGAAGCCGTGGCGTATGGCGCCGCCGTGCAGGCCTTCATCCTGACAGGCGGCAAGAGCAAGCAGACGGAGGGCCTGCTGCTGCTCGACGTGACGCCGCTGACGCTGGGCATTGAGACGGCTGGTGGCGTCATGACGGCGCTCATCAAGCGCAACACGACGATCCCGACCAAGAAGAGCCAGATCTTCTCCACCTACGCGGACAACCAGCCGGGCGTGCACATCCAGGTCTTTGAGGGCGAGCGCGCCATGACGAAGGACTGCCACCTGCTCGGCACGTTCGACCTGTCCGGCATCCCGCCGGCCCCGCGCGGCGTGCCGCAGATTGAGGTGACGTTCGACCTCGACGCCAACGGCATCCTGAACGTGTCCGCCGAGGAGAAGGGCACCGGCAAGCGCAACCAGATCGTCATCACGAACGACAAGGGCCGCTTGAGCAAGGCGGACATTGAGCGCATGGTGGCCGACGCCGCCAAGTACGAGGCGCAGGACAAGGAGCAGCGCGACCGCATCGAGGCGAAGAACGGCCTCGAGAACTACGCATTCTCGATGAAGAACACCGTCAGCGACCCCAACGTTGCCGGCAAGCTCGACGAGGCCGATAAGAACACGGTCAACAAGGCCGTGGAGGACGCGCTGCAGTGGCTGAACAACAACCAGGAGGCCAGCAAGGAAGAATACGAGCACCGCCAGAAGGATCTGGAGGGTGTCTGCACGCCCGTCATGACAAAGATGTATCAGGGCATGGGCGGCGCGGGCGGCATGCCTGGCGGAATGCCCGGTGGAATGCCCGGCGGAATGCCTGGCGGAATGCCCGGTGGAATGCCCGGTGGAATGCCTGGCGGAATGCCTGGCGGAATGCCCGGTGGAATGCCTGGCGGAATGCCCGGCGGAGCTGGAGCGTCAGCGGGGCCGAAGGTGGAGGAGGTTGACTGAGCGCTGCCCCCGCTCCCAAGCAGTGTGACGCACACGGCGCGGCGGCATGCTGCTCGCGGATGGCCTCGTTGCTGTTGTTGTCGTCGTCGTCGTCGATGCTGCCAAGGTGCGAGGTCCACTCGCTGCCAAATATTATTAATTATTATTATTATTACTATTATTACTATTACTATTATTACTATTACGGCTATCAGCAGCAGTAACACCTATTACACACCCCTCTCGCACCACTTCCCCCTTCTACTGTTGTTGCTACTGTTGTGATGACGGGCGTTGTGCCTTTTGTTTTTGTTGTTGTTGTCATATCTAATGAAATGGTTTTGTTTTGTAAAGTAGTTTTGAGTTTGGAGTATTTTTTGTTTTTTGATGACAGACGGTAGTAGTGGGTCAGGGAAGGGGATTTCATCTTCGTTGAAATCGCGGCATTCTGAAATAGATGCGACATTTTCACGTGATGGTGGGCATCGTTTTATTCCTTTTCGATCTTCCCCATTAGTCGTAGGTGCGAGGCGTTCTTCGAATGGTATGAGTGGCTCATCGTTTGCGTTCGGCGCTGGTGCTGATGGTGATGGTGGTGGTGCGGTTGTGTCGCATTTGACTGATGCGAATGAAAACTCGGTTCGTGGGGTTGGGGAGGAGCGTCAGGGCGTTTCTCCAAATGATGAAAAGAGGAGCAACAGCTTTGAACTACCGGGCCGTCTTTTTGGTCGTCGGGAGCGTGGTGTCGTTACTCTTCCCGGGAAGCAGCAGGAGACCAGCGCCTTGCGGGCGTCGGTGGCTTCTGTTGCTGGGAGTCCGCGATACCGTGACGTAATGCAGCCGATGGGTGATGTGTTGGATGCTACTTCTGTCGAGGCAGTTTGCACGCCTGCCACTGAGGACAAACGTCTCGAGAAGTTTGTGGAGGAAAATGAATTCATTTCAGATGTGTTGTTTATGTGGATGGGTGTGGAGAACACGAAGTACTTTGCGTACGATGGAGTTTCCCGTCGCTATGTGATGAAGGCTGACTGCGGCACGACGTGTCAGCGGCAGGCTGCACTCACACTGCAGGAGTGTGGCTGGCTGGCGCGCCAAATTGATGATGTGCTGAAGGGTGGAACAGGTGAGAGATCATTCCTGCAGCAAAGTCTGCGGTGCGCAGTGCGGAGGCAGTTGACACAGTACCACTCTCTGATTGCCTCGTTCAGGGAGCGGCAGTCGCCACCGATGACGTTTAGTGATTTGGTTGTGGCATTCAAGAGGGTGCAGCCGAAGTTGCGAGTGCTTCATAACATTTTGCGGGAGACGGAGTCTGTGAAGGGCGGGGAGCTCGCCTCGAAGCTGCAGCGGCTGGTACAACAGGGCTCCAACCGGCTTTCCGCACTGCTCTCGGATGTGTACTTGGAGGCGGTGAGTCCTCTTCTCCACATGACGGTCTCGAGCATCACAAAAGGTGATGTTTCAGATCCCTTCAACGAGTTCTTTGTGAAGCCCAACCCACGGATCGACGATGTGTCTGACGCCTTCTGGTCGTCCAAGTTTGCACTACTCCCCGAGATGCTGCCAACGACTGTATCATGCTCGCTGGCAGAGCAGGTTCTGTTAGTTACAAAGAATGTAAGCTTCATCCGGAACTGTTGCAGATGCAAGCAGTGGCACATGGATCCCTCTGTTGTGGCCGCGGCGCAAAGTGCTTCATTTGATACCATTGGCGTTGTTACTCGTGACGCGATGCGATTTACTAACACGGCAGTGCTGAGGTTGATTCGTGAGGAGTTTCACCTCGACAATGTGTTGCGTATGGTCAACGCCTTTTTGTTGGTGGGAAATGGCGACTTCTACGAGCTGCTGATCAGCAGATTGGACCCTGTGCTGAGCAGGCTGAGTCACCTGGTGCAAACATCCATCGTCCGCGACCACATGCAGGGCGCACTTCTTGATATTGTCCCGTACACGAAGCATCTGGATGTCGATCTGTTCTCAATGCTGCACTGTGAATTGGTGAAGGATGACAAAATCATCGGGTGGGACGCCTTCGTCGTAACCATGTCGGTTCCCTCGCCACTCAACAATATATTTGACGTGACCGCCATGAAAGTCTACAGGCGACTTTTCCGCATCATGTTTAAGGTGAAGCGGGCTGAAGTCGCGCTAAAGAAGTCATGGCGGCAGAGTGTCGTTTTGGATCGCATTATTGGACGGCTTCACAACACAAATAGAGAGGCCACGGCTTGGCGCGAGGTGGCCGCAGACGCACATCTTCTTGGACTGCAATTGAATCATTTTGTAAATAATCTTTGGTCGTACCTCGTTGCAGAGGTCTCCACCGTGTCATGGGACTTGCTAATGCAGGCGCTTCGCCAATGCACCTCATTAGATGACATTCGAGCAGCTCACATCGCATACCTGCAGTACCTGACGCTCCATTCTCTTCTTCATGGCGATTGCGCCTCGATGCGTCAAAATATTGAGAGTGTTCTCAGTATTGTTCGTCAGTTTGTTGGCGCTCAGGCCCTCCTGACGTCACTGTTGGAGCGCGGACACGGGGATGTATTCTCCATCAAGAGCGAGTACCAGCGCCTTGCAGATGAATTTCAGCGTGAGATATCCTCCCTTCTTACCACACTAGAGGAGCAGCATCTGCAGTTTGATTTTCTTAACTTTCTTCTTCTTCGGCTCAACTTCAACCACTTCTACCATGACATTTCCCTTGGAGCTCAAACGGAGTTCTAGAAACCCGAGGAATTGGTGGAATGGGAAGACAAGACGATGGTGGGGGGCCGGGGGAAGAGGGAGAACATGCCCCTTTCAATTTTTTTTTTACATTTCTTCTCTCCGCGTGTTGCCTTGTTTTTCTTTTGCTGCACTGGAGATGGGCCGTTGCTGTAGACCGTCACGGAGTAGAGGGACAAGAGCGGATGCTGCTGCTGCTCCTGCGACGGGTGGCGGGTGGCGGGCGGAATTACAGATGAGTTGGTTTGGTTCGTGCAAGTTCCGAAAATGCACTCAAGGAGGCATAAAAGAAAAACTAAAACGAAAAGAAAGAGAGAGAGAGTGTGTGTGTGTGTCTGTCTGTCTGTGTGTGTATTGTCTTTCTGTTTTTGTTTTTTTCTTTCTTCTCTGCCTATTCCTATCACCCGCTGTGGGGGACAGTAGAGTCGATTGTGTGGTGCACACCCTTGCAGGTGTTTCAACCAGGGGGCGGGGGAGTCTACACCGAGCGCTGCGTTCTCTCCACCCGATTGACGTGGTGTGGCGTTTCTCCGTGTCTCTTGCACGGGCGCTCAGGTAACTCACAGAGACAGAGGGCAGAACAACAAAAGAAAAAAAAAAGGAGTGGGAGAAGGTAACTTTTATGTACGCAGGTGAGGACCCTTTTGGCTTTGGAGGCGGCAACCGAAGCAATGGCATCTCGTACATCACCGGGGATGTGAATCCTTTGCGAGGCGAATCGCACATGTACACGTTTTTTATGCTTCTAGTGGTCACCCTCACCATGTCATTTGCGTCTGGCGCGTGCAGGGGGTTGTGGGCCATGTGCCGCACAAACTGGGAGAGCGGTAGTGTGGTGCGCACCATCAAGGGAACATTTCACCGCGAGGGTTACCACCATCGCTTTGGCGAGAATGGCGGGGGCAGTCATAGCGGTATTCTCTTCAATGCTGTCCTGATGCATATTTGCCGATGTGTCGACATGCCCAAGCGGGGGCCGCATTTCTGGGGAGCCCGCGCCTGGCGCAACAAACCATCGGTACTTTTTCTCTTTGACCCTCTTAAGAGCGACTCGCATTTGGTGCTGGGCGCCAGGGCATTCGAGCCGCTCGGGGGTTACTGTGTGAACGCTGAGCAGCGTGCCTTCTACGAACGAAAGAAGCTCAACCGGTATAAAGTTGCGCGACTCCCAACGGCTGGCTCTTGGATGTCGGTGGATGGCGACATTGAGGTGACGTACCAGCGCTCGCGTGTCGATGGCGAGCATCTAAAGAAGGTAGAGCACATGCTGCACATCAGATCGACGTCCCACAATGCGGATCAGCGATTAGATGAGTTTGTGCAACGGTCACTGCAACATTACATCATGGAGCTGCCTGGATCAGCCACCGCTCAGCGTTTCTACTTCCAGTCAACGAATGATGGAGCGACGCTGCGGTTCAAGAGAAGTCGACTTTCGGCGAACACGACGTTTGAGACATTATTTTTTCCGCAGAAAAACGATGTGATGAAGCTGCTTGATTGCTTTCTGAAGAAGGAGGGACGTTTCGCCGTTGATGGGTTTCCCCACAGGATCGGCTTTCTCGTGCATGGACCCCAAGGCACAGGAAAGACCTCGCTGGCTGCGGCAGTAGCATCGTACACCGGCCGTCATGTGATCTCCTTGCGGCTCTCTTCCATCTCTACCGAACAACAGTTGTACGATGTCTTTCTGTCTTGTTCATTAGCCTGCATTGGTGAGAGCGAGCTGTTTGTCTTTGACTACAGTGACGTTATTTTTCTCCTTGAGGACGTGGATCCAACTGACGCGTTGCTCCAGCGCCGCCTTCCCCACGCAGCGCGGGAGGCGCCAGAAGAGCGAGGGGCGGTGGTTGGCGGCGGTGGCGGCTCGGACGCATTGTCGTTTCTCGCCGCCAAGAAGGGGGAAAAGACGGACAAACTGAACATGTCTGCGCTTCTTTGTGTCCTCGACGGCGTGGTTGACATGCCTTCACGCATCATTATGATGATCACACGCGATCCTCATGGCATTGACCCCGCCCTCCTACGGCCAGGTCGCTTTGGCAACCAGATACACATGGACTACATGCGCCGAGCAGAGATAATTCAACTGCTGGGCCTCCACTTCGGTTCAAACGATGTAAAGAGTGCCTCGGTGTGCAGCGAGTCAAGAAGAACTTTCTATCAAGCTGCGCTGATGGATGAAAGATGCATTCAGCTACGCCCTGAACAGATTGAGCGTGTAGATCGCTGTATTGCCAGCCTGGGCACTGCAACGTTTTCCATATGCGGTGCCATTGCGAAGTCCATCTGCCTGGAGGCCGATTCTCTCGAAACATTTCTCGACCAACTGCTCCACCAAAACCTTCACATTTGAAACTAACGAGCCATGTCTCTACACTCTTGGGGTGCCGGTTTCACTGCCCACTGCCTTGCGTCATCTGTCGGGTGCCGCGCAGCTGCTCTACTGCCATTCCTCCTTCACTTCCTCTCCCCCCTGCCTTTTGTTTTTGTTTTTGTTCTGTGTGTGTGTGGCATTATCATCGCGTTTACTGCTCTCGCATCAGCAAGCTGAACAGCACACAGGCGCAAACGCTTTTTCTTCGTCCACCGCAGCCTTCCTGCAGCGATTGACATGGCCGTTAACTACGAGGGACAACTCAAGGCCCACCGTGGGTGGGTCACCTCACTCGCTTGCCCACAGTCTGCCGACTCGTACGTCAAGGTGGTGTCGACATCCCGCGACAACACGCTCATCTCGTGGGGCGCAAACCCCAACCGTCAGAGCGTAGAGGCTGAGTATGGTCTCCCCATGCGCCGCCTCGAGGGCCACAGCGCATTTGTGTCCGACGTTGCGCTCTCCAACAACGGGGACTTTGCCGTCTCCGCCTCTTGGGACCGGTCGCTGCGCCTGTGGAATCTGCAGAGCGGGCAGTGCCAGCACAAGTTCCTGGGCCACACCAAGGATGTGCTCTCCGTGACGTTCTCTCCAGACAATCGCCAGATTGTCTCCGGTGGCCGCGACAACACTCTGCGCGTGTGGAACGTCAAGGGCGAGTGCATGCACACGCTGAGCCGCAATGGCCACACCGACTGGGTCAGCTGCGCTCGCTTCTCCCCGTCCCTGGAAACGCCCCTCATTGTATCGGGCGGATGGGACAACCTCGTCAAGGTGTGGGACCTCACCACCGGCAAGCTTGTTCTGGATCTGGAAGGCCACACAAACTATGTCACCTCTGTGACCGTGTCGCCGGACGGCTCGCTCTGCGCGTCCTCCGACAGGGACGGTGTCGCCCGCCTGTGGGACCTAACCAAGGGTGAGGCGCTCTCGGAAATGGCGGCTGGGGCTCCCATCCACCAGATCTGCTTCTCGCCGAACCGCTACTGGATGTGCGCTGCCACCGAGAAGTGCATCCGAATCTTTGACCTGGAGAACAAGGACGTCATCATCGAACTCACGCCGGAAACTCAGGAGAAGAAGAAGCGGCCACCTGAGTGCATTTCCATTGCGTGGTCTGCCGACGGAAGCACCCTCTACTCTGGCCACACGGACAACGTCATTCGCGTTTGGAGCGTGTCGGAGCACGTTTAATCGCGCGCCCTCGCCCTGGCAATTGGCGGCGGCGGCGGCCCCACGTGTTGCTTGTGTGCTCCCTCGCGGGACGTGCACCATGGCGCGTTGACCTAGAGGGAGCCAGCTTGCAGCAGGTTTTACCTTTACTTTTTCTTTCACTCTTTTGTAATTCCTCTTTTTTTTTTCTTTGTCCGGGTGCCGGTTTCACTGCCCACTGCCTTGCGTCATCTGTCGGGTGCCGCGCAGCTGCTCTACTGCCATTCCTCCTTCACTTCCTCTCCCCCCCCCCCCCCCTGCCTTTTGTTTTTGTTTTTGTTTTTGTTCTGTGTGTGTGTGTGTGTGTGTGTGTGTGTATGGCAAGTGTTGTTGTTGGTATTGTTGCTAACCTTTGGTGTTTTTTTGATCTTTTAATGCTTCGGCGGTGTGTGACGATGTGGTCCACCGCGGCGTTCAAGCGAAGCCACGCAACAAATTCGCCCGTTGTTGCGCCGGGTGTTGTGCGGTCGTTGTACCGCATGCTGCTGCGTGAAGTGCAGAAACTGGACGATTCTCCCGTCTCCAAGACGTTGTTCCCGTTGACAACCGATCTGCAGGACATGACAAAGAGTCATGGTCCGTTTTATGTTCCCAATGGCGTGAAGTACATTAAAGTCTTGCGTGGAGTTTTCCGGGATTCAGCGAGGACGGCAGACATAAACTTGGCCTTTGATACCCTAACACGTCTCCGAACGCATAATGAAAAGGTGACCGCCAAAGTCCCTGTGTTCATGAAAGACCATGTCCCTTTGTTCAGCACCATGAGAGCATCACCGACCAATAAAGGCATGTATCGTGCGGAGCCAGCCTGTTGTACGGTGAGTACAGGGCCCAAATACGCGCCGTTAAGAGGATCCACGTTTTCTATTCCTACAAAAGTGGTACTGCGGCCGACGCGTACCGTGGACCTCAGTGAGGGTGTTGCTTTGGTTGCTCATCCACTCTCTTCAACGCACATTGATCGTCGTGTTCTGCTGATCACGGAGCGCAACCCTCATGTTACCACGGCGGTTGTGCTGGATATGCTCTTCACCTATCCACTGTCGCGGGGGAATCCCATGTTTCCTGAGGTTTTTTGGGGTCACGAGGTACACGATGGAGGATTTTCACAGATTGGGTTTACAATGCCGCCCACCGCACAGATCAGCATTCTGCATACGACAGATCCTCCAAAAGAACCGGAATCGCCTCAGTACCTTGCGTGGTTCAAGCGGAAAGATGAAAAGTCAAAATCTAAGACGGTAGAAACACCCGCAGAACATCACAATTTACTCTGCAAGCCCCTCATCCGCGGTGGAGTATTGGAGGATGGAACTGTGGAGCCTACTCTGTACTATTCCAAGGTGGAAGCTTTGCCGTACTTGGCTCAACTGGTTCCTGGCAAGCCGCGCTCTTCTCTTCGGGTGTATTGGGGTGGCATGCGTTGGCCTACCCAGCAGCTGGAGGCTGAGGTGGCAAACGGGCATTGGCTTCCTGTGAAGCTTTCCCCAAAGTTCTTCGGTCCCTTCCCGCTGACACCAATGTCTGAAAAGGATGGAAACTTCCCGACGTTAGAGGAGCTGAAGGAGGCACGTTTGATGCGGCAGCGACGGTATGGTGTGGATGTGTCACTGCCGCAGGTGTTTCCCCCAGACCAAAACCTGCGACGTCGCGAATGCTTGTGGGATCAAATCATGTTCTGTCTCGGGGGTGAGTTCAGCACATTGGTGGGGTGTGTAAATCCCTTCTCGGGAACCGCGCGAGGGGTGCTGCCTTTGGAAATTGCGGGGCCCTCCGTGTTGAGTGGGGCTGTGGCCACTGGCGACGACTCCAACTCTAGCGTCGACGGAGATGCCATCATGATGGAGGACAGCATGGTTGGGGAAGATGAAGAGGGGGAGCATGCCGATAATGAAGATCTCGTCTTTGGTGGTGATTTGTTGAACGAGGAGGTGGTACAACTGCGAGACGAGGTGGACGACGAACTTCTCCCGCCTGAAAAAAAAAATGATGACGGAAAAGACAAGGAGGGAAAAGACTGATGTCGTTGGTGCTGCTGCACCCTTCTGTGTGTGTGCGTGTGTGTGTGTGTGTGTGTGTGTGTGTGTGTGTGTCGGGACAACCCTGCAGCTGACACCACGGCGGTAATGCAGAGGTGCTATTCGATCTAAGAGAACAAAGGCGCATCTTATTCGCAAGTTCCAGTTATATATATATATATATATATATATATATTTATATATCCACCCAATAAATCCCACACACTCCTTCTTTCCTTTTTTATTGTTGTGTCGGTGCTGGAGCGGCAACGTGAACTGGTGGCTCTTCTTGCATGTCTCGTTTGTGTGCCTGATTCCTCTTCCGCCGTTTTTGTGCGCTCACTTACATACGCAAATGTTATCTTCCCCCACCCTTTTTTTTTTTGTCTTTTTGTCTTTCCCGTCTTTAAACTCACTGTGACTCTTCCACCTGTGTTTCCCACGGCCATTTGTTTTTCTTATTGCTTCCTTCTTTGCTCTTCCCACTCCCTTCAATCACGAAAGTGGGGGTTTTGCTCCTGTTGTTGTTGCTGCTGCTGCTGCTGCTGGTGGTGGTGGTGGTGGTGGAGTGCGTCTGTGCAAGGCACCTCCAGGTGTTCCACTTCTGCCATGTCAGAGAACGCGGCGAGCAGCAAAATCACGCTGCGCCTCACACCAAAGGCTGGCATAACCGAGAGCCTTCCAAACATGAACTGCGACCCAAATGAGATGCTGGGCCAGGTGCAGGCTCGTATCAAACGAAAGTTAAGGCGCCCTATCCTGTATCTATTCGTCATGCGCGGGTCTGAGGGATTTATACCCACACCAGACCAAACGTTGGGGTCACTATTGCATGCGTATGCCGAGTCAAGTGGTCAAAGGGAGTTGTCGATTGCAGTCTCGACAGGGATATTTCACGGCTGACGTCTGAGTACTTTTCCCATCTCTCTCTTCTCCTTCACCTCGCTCCTGTGAGAGTGGGTATGGGGACAGTGAATGTTTGAGCCATCGTTCATCTTTTGCCTAATGTTGATTTTCCTGTTTTTTTTTTTTTGTTTTTTTGTGTGTGTGCTCTACTCCCTTTTCTTTCCTTCGATGTTTTCATCCCTCTTCCTCTCTCTCTCTCTGTGTGTGTGTGTGTGTGTGTCCCTTGCTCCCTGCGCGGAAGGGAGAGAAGCGAATAAGAAGCAGCTGCTGCTGCTGCTGATCAGTAACGATCAAGCCTGCTGGAAGGGGTGATGAGGTCTGCAAGCATCTTGCGGGAGAAGCTGTGCAGACATGTGTCGCTGCGATACGCCCCAACACTTCGACAGCCGGAGCCACATGAGGTGATTGGGGTTCCAACAAAGCTCATCCCCTCCGACTGCGTTCCGGCATTTGTCTTTCCAGAGATGATTAGCGAGGAGGAGGAGAAGGCGCTCCTCGCACTCAGCGAGCCGTGGTTCTCCCGCATTCCGTACAACGACGGCCACGTAGACTCCCTGATCCATCATTACAAGGAGTTTTATCGCTCCTACAGGGAACTGGTGGCAGATGTGTTGACCATCGAATGTGGTCGCGATCTTGGCACATGCGATAAGGAGATGGTTCACCTCTCGTCTGCAGCACTGAGGAGGTGCTGGGGGCTGGCGTCCGAGTACAGCACAAGCATCCCCCTCGATGATCGGGTGCATTTCCTGCGCTTAAGTAGTAACGGCTTCATTCGAGCTCATGTGGACGACAGTCGCAATTCCAGCGGCATCATTGCGGGGCTTTGCCTTGGCTCCGCGCGTGTGATGACACTGACGCACCCAAAGAAACACCCTGGCAAAAGGGTGGAGCTCATGCTGGCGCCGCGCTCATTGTATATACTCATCGGGACGGCAAGGTACGAATGGGAGCATGGCACAGATTGGGTGGAAGATGACGATGAGCACCTTGAGCGGGTGCGCAGCAATTTGGTGACGGAGGGAACATCCCTGGTGTTTGACGGAAATGAGACCGGTTTCACGCGAGGGGTTCGTACAGCCGTGATCTTTCGCGGCGTTTCCCCAATGGAATTGCTGCGACACAAGATGCGCGGGAAAGGAACCAGTTGACGGACTGAGCTTCTTTTTTTTCGTGTATTTTTTTTTTTTTTTTTTTGTGTGTGTGTGTGTGCTCTCTTCCCTGCAGTGGCTGCAGAGAGTAGTGTGTGATGCGGTACTGTTTTTCTTTTCGGTTTTTCAGGGGGTTGTTGCCTGCACGCCAGGGTTCAGCCGCAGCAAAGCAAGCGTCTTCCTCACCCGTGGAAACGTACAGGATTCGTTTTGGATGAAACACACGGCGGCGCCTCGCGAGGCAGCAATTAGAGAGGCGTGCGCCGATGCAAAGAGGCACGAAGAAATGCTACGGCAAAACAACCGCGAGCTGCCGTCTTCGCCGCGATACCTGCGCGCCGTGTACCGCGTTCGCAATTACGACTTCGCCATCCGCAGGGAGAGGGCCTATGCGGCAAGGTTCGCTTCCACCAGCCCGCTGCTACGCGAGTTCCTTGCCCGACTCGCGCGTCGGTTCGACAGCACACGCCACGCAGTGGTATGGCTGACGCTCCGCTTCGAGGACGGCGCCATCGCGGATCATGCCTTCTTCGCGGTGGAAACAGCTCTTGGTGTACCAAGGGAACCTCTTTTTTCAGGCACGCCGCAGCTTAAGCGACCGCAGCCGGCGGAGGAAGACACATCCGCCAGGGAAGGCGGCGAGCAGCCCGTCGAGGGGGGAAGAAATGCTGCGCCGCACCTTAGAAACGCGCGCCCCCGGTGCTCCGAGCGGGAGCTGCTCTGGAGACGCGCGGAGGGCCTGCTCCCGACCCGGCGGCCTTAGCAGCAGCGCCGGAAAGAGAAAAACACGCCACTGCTCACTTCTCATCTGCAAACTGTTCGCCAATGATGGAAAAAAGCCCTCCCTCCTTTCCCCAAAGCCCTCGAAGAAAATGTGCCCCTTGAGGAGAGGGATGTAGTAGCCATTCCCCGCGATGTGCGCAGGAAGAGAAAAGGGGTAGCAGCAGCGAGACACGGCTCCCGTCACACACGCACGCACGTACGCTCTAGTTCCCTCTCCCTACCATTTCCCCTTTCGAGGCGCAAAGATGCACTGGGAGTGCGCGCACGCACGTCTTTCTTTTTTCTTCCTCGTGCTTTTACAATTTGCATCGATGGATCCTCTGCGCATCAGCCACACGCCATCGTAGAGCAGACA
>JASANX010000986.1:0-71904 GCA_030849745.1 Trypanosoma scelopori | reverse complement strand
AACGTCCCAGAAGCCAGGATACATCCAAAAGCCGGCTCATTAACCTGCTGCGGTGGCGGAAGAAGGGTCGCCCCGCAACGGTGGCTGCCGCGCTGCACGGTGCAGGCTCCATCTCCATCTCCGGTGGCATCCACGGCCACATGTTTTCCGGGACGACAATCTTTTCCGTCAGAATGCGGCCACGCCGGGAAACGCAACTTCGCCATTTTCCCGCGAATAGTGGAGTACTCCCAGATACTCTCTCCAACCCGCTTCACCGATGTTCATTGACAAGGCCGCCGTTGGAGGCGAAGGCTGCGACCGAATATATTCGCTGGCGTCGTCGTCGTCAAGGTGAGTGAACCGAATGCTGGCGGCACCATGGCGCTGAATCTACTCCGCCATTTCGCTGTTGTTTGTTGTTATTGTCTTTCAGGAGTGTACGGTTTGAATGCCGTCGTTTTAAAAACGAAAAAAAAAAAAAAACGCAGACGGATTTTTTATTTTTTTTAAATGGAGACGGGGGAGGAACCGAAAACAAATGCAAAAAAAAAAAAGACAGTGAAACAAAGCGCAGATCATGAAGAAGCACTGAGCGACGCAAACAGATGAGCGAGAACATTGTATTAAACTTTCAAAGTAGCAGCCCCCACCCCCACCGGTGTTGGTGGTAGTAGTAGTAGTAGTAGTAGAGGGAGTAGCTGCAACGGCTGTGGCTGCAACCAATGGAAGAGGAGGAGGAGGAGGAGGGAGGGAGGGAGGGAGGAATGTGTAGAAGGCGAAGGCAGAGGCAGAGAAAATTTCTTTAAATACAAAAACCAACGAATATGTGACGTGTATTCCTAAAGCACTTCTAGACTTTTCTTTTTTTGGCCCCCCCCCCCTCCCCTCCCCTCCCATCGCAATGGGGTTTTATTATTATTCTTTTTTGTTTTTGCACACACACACAAAAAGAAGGGGATGAATGGATGGGTGGATGGATGGGTGGGAAACACATACACGCAGAGAGATGGCGAGAAGAAAGAAGTTAACTCAATCGGGTGGGTGTGAGAGGGAAGAAGTGGCCAACACGTTGTCTCCTCTGCAAGACAAATGAAGAGGGGAGAAGAAAAAAGAGCGAGGCGGCTGCCGTGCAGCAAGTCATCGTCGCGGCACCCCCACCCCCACCCCCACCCCCTTCCCCCCCCCCCCCCAAAAAAAAAAGGTTTCAGGTCGAAGAAGACAGGAGGAACACACGCACGAAAAAAATATATAAAAATACGCACGCACACTTTTGTTTCGCCCCGCCCCGCCCCCAACCCGACAGATGCGAAGAAGGCGTGGGGGCGGGGCCTGGTGGAGCACGACGATAATAACGGCAGCGTGACATGAGCAGGCGTTTGCTTTGCGTCTTCTTCTTCCGCTCACCACACATGCACGCACAGTAGTTACATGCACCTCCGACCCCTTCCCCCCTCTCCCTCTTTCGTTCACTCGCACGCGTCTCGCAGTGCCCCTCTCTGACGGCGCCCCCACCCCACAGAGCCTTCACGTTTACACGAATTCATCACGGACACACACGAAAGAAAAGAAAGGGAAACAGAGAAGAAATATCTTCTCTTTTGTTGTTCTTTTTATTCCACACACACACACACACCCCTTTCACGTTGTTTCATTACGACAGAGATTAACTCATTAAGATACAAGTTTCTGAACGGCCACAAACAAACAAAAACGAAAAAAGAAAACACCCTCCCATGCCGCACCTCCGCCTCCCGCGCGGGAGGCGGCCCAAAAGACACTTCCCTTTTTTTTTTTTGTTTCGTTCGGAATCCATTGAAAGAGCAGAAAGCATTTGACACGACTCATTTCGTTTCTGTGTGATTGGCTTGCGGAGAGATGCATTCACCACATCTTACACAAGAGCACGGAATATCTTCCCTTTTGCCCTTCCCCCGCCCCACCTCCGCACCCTCTTCTTCTTCTTTGGTTGTGTTTTCTTCTCTCTCTCTCTCCCTCGCTTCTCTACCATTACTTCAAAGTGAAGGAAGGTGGATACAACCCCAGATTCATATCTTTTTTTTTTTGTTTTGGGGGAAGGGGGGGGGGGGGCGGGGGTTTCGCTATGGAAATGAATCATAACCAGAAGGCCGCAAATGGCATCCATTATGCACACACACACACACATATATATATGCATATATTTAAATATATTTATGTGCATGATGGATGCAAATGTCTCAACGGAGGGATGGGAGGAGGCCACTGAAAATCTCACACTTCCGAAAAAACTTCATTGTGATCGCCTTTGCTTTTTTTTCTTTTTCTTTCGCCCTCTTCTTTTTTACGTTCGCCAACTGTGTTCTAATCCACCCATCCATCCACCCACTCAGACATTCGGGCAGAGAAGCAGACAGACAGACATATATACACACACATGAACAGAAACAGATAAAAACACAAACACAGAGAGAAACATGTACGTACATGTATATATATATATATATATATGTATGTATACCCACATGTAAACGCAAGTAAAATATACAGAGACAATTTCATATATAAGTGCACGCACGCCTCAATCGCCTTTCCACCACCCCACCCCCTCCGCCTCCGACACAAGAACAGAGAGAGAGAGATAGAAAGAAACTGAACTCACATGAATAAAGCCCTGTAGACGGTGGTGGTGGCGGCGGTGGTGGCAGAAGCGCGGCAAGCTGCAGAAGAACCATAAATAAAGAAACCAAAAAAAAAAAAACAAAGAGAACAAAAAAAAATGGCGGGAAGGGCGGGAGAGGGGGGGGGGGGGGGGGGTGGCAAACAAAGGCAATCAAGTAGAGAGAAAGGGAGTGTGTGTGTGTGTGTGGCTGAGGGGGTGGTGGTCATGTAAAACAGGGGAGCGGCAGCGATGGTGAAGAGCGAGAAGTAAACCAACAAGGCGAACGCACGGGAAGGGCGGGGGTGAAACATACACCAGACGCCATGTACGCGCATATCATGTGCACACACGTCTCGTCCCTCCGAGCCTGCAGAAGGCCTCACACACACACACACACTTTTTTTTTTCATGCGGTCACTCGATTCCCTGCAATTTACCCCCACCACCACCACCACCACCACCCACACACACACACACAAAAAAAAAAAAAAAAAAGAAAAAAGAAAAAAAGAAAAAAAGAAAAAAAGAAAAAAAGAAAAAAAGAAAAAAAGAAAAAAGAAACGAGTGCTTCCCAACTTCTTCCTCCATCAGCATCATCATCACCCCGGCAGCACACCCGCATCTGAGATGAAAGAAAATAGAAGACACGCGCCCCTGCTTGCCGTGAGCGACGTAACATCTGCCGCAATCTCCCGCTTGCCATCGTTGCTGCAGTCGCGTGACACCTCCCTGAAACTTTCTTCAGCAACCACTCATAAACGGTAGGGAAAGTGGAGAGAAAGAAAATTCGCCCCCACACACAACTCTCTTTTGCACCCACCAAATATATACTCTTCGGCATACACACCGCAGTATTAATACTAATAATTCCGTATGTATGCTTTGGGCACTGCGGTATCGGGTGATTGCAGCATGGACTCGGCGTCCGACAGCATTAATTCGAGGCGAGCCAGCGATCGCTCCGCTGCTGCCTTCTCTCGTCCATCGGGCATCGTCTGAAGTTGTTTACTCGTCTGTGGAATTGATTCTTTCGTGTATCCAATAAAGCGGCGAACGCTCCCGAGTCGCAAGCGGTAGTTTTGTATCTCACCAAGGCGACTCAATGTAGACAAAAAGTGGCTCACGGTGGCGTCATTGGAGGGCCCGTCCATGATGGATATTACGGCGGCTGTCATGGAGGGTCCTCCGAGTGCGAATTGAAACATTGCGCGAGGCTCGGCGGGGTTCTTGTCAAGAATGCGGTTGTAGTGAATGATGCCGTCACCCACTCCAGAGGCAAAGAGGGAGGAGAGCACAATGTCCTCCTCGTCACCTTTTGTGTGCGGTGTGTCTGTACGAATCTGCTTTAGAATAGCCGATAAAAGAACGATGCCACGCTCCTCCCCTTTCTGGCCCCTCGCCTTTGAGAGTGCGCCATCCAAGACTTGCCCGAACTCGGACGCAGACTCTACCACTTCGTAGATCATTCCATGCGGAACATTGCCGAAGAGCGGAGACTGCGCAACAGTGAGGGTGGTGAAGGCGGGTTGGTCCGACAGAAGGTCCATCACCTGATCATCCTCCAGCAGACTCACAGACATGGTGAACTCGGATCGACTAGACATCTTTGCAAAGGTATCCTTCGCCAACTGTTTCACAGCATTCCACGTAAACCACCTTGATGGAACGTGAGCAGGGCAGCCGGAGTCCGCCATCACAATGCCAATGTTACACCCCATCAAAAAGGTGTCCCTCAGTTCGTCCAGAGACTCAATAAATACACTGGTACTCTCAAGGGAAACAGACACAAGTTCGTTAGTATCAAACTTCTGCAACTCATCCGTGCTGGGCTTATGAAATATCGCCGTATTGCCATCCACCTCAATGTGCCGACCACCGACTTGACTTAAAAGTAAAACAGTACGCACATGCGTCATCATGGATGGATCTATAGCGCGTGCACCTCTGCCTGTTCCCGGGTCACCCTCCTTCTTATACCCACCTTCCTGCGTAGGCTGCAGATCTTTAAAATACATACCGATTCGCTTCTCACTTCCCTTACGCGTCAGATCGCCCCCACCGGAGGAGGGGTTGACGACTGGATTTTGCGCGAGAGGCGGCTCCACGGGCCGCCCCGATCGCCTCCCATTCCCAGTGGATAGCTGTCTTTGTCGCATTTGCCCTTCGCCCGGGTTACCTTGCCAATGTGGTGGGGCCGATAACCTCCCTGTGAGGCGCGACTGTGAAAGCCTTTTTGCTTCTTCCATTGCCTTCATATTCCTTGCCTCGGGGCCAAACTCGTAGAAACCATTCGTTGCGGAGTTGGCCCTCTTGAGCGTGATGCTGTTGTGTCGCATTAGCATCCCCCCTTCTCCGGTAGCATTTGCCGCTAACCCCACACCATTGCGCTCCTGGGGTTCTATAGGAAAATTTTTGCTGCTGTTTTTGCTCGCGAACTGGGGAGCTCCATAGCTGTAGTTGAAGTCTAAACCGCTAACGTTACGATTCAGAGAATGAGTCGACGAGTTCAAACTGGGTGGGTTGCTCCTGTTATTGGCACCATAGAATGAAATTTCCGAAAGGTTGCTGCTCTTCCGTCCAAAGTTGTCCGATACACCAAAACTATTCGTCACCCTTTGTTCTTGGCGAGGGCCACTGTAGCCGTTATATTGCCTGTTTGGAGCAGGAGGGTCAAACCCGTTTGGAGCATAAAAACTACCGTACATGGATCCTCTGTTGCAGAAGCTTCCATGCTGCGAACTTAGTAATGCATTGCTTGGTCGTCGCATCCATACGGAATCAGCCATATTCGGCCCCCCATATTGAGCTGGGGCTCGGGGATGGTAGAAGCTGCCTACATTATGGTTCATATTCCTTGGAGGTAATGCCCCCATGGGAACACAATACTGCTGTTGATGGTGGTGGAAATTGTGGCCCATCGAAACAGGAGCCCCGTAGTGCCTCTGCACACCGTTCATGCCATTATGGCCCATGGGTCTTTGAAAGCTCTGAAGGGGGAGGTGCGGGTTTGACTGATAATAATGCTGCGGCAACATAATCTCCTGTTTACTGCTACTACTACTACTACTGCTTCTCGTACAATATATTCCACTCGTCGCAATAATGATGATGACAATAATAAATAAACAAATAAATAAATAACAAATAAAACGAAACAAAAAAAAAAAACAAGAGAGAAAGAGAGAGAGGCTTTCTTTCCGTCCGGTTATATTCCTGATTTCCCTCAGCCAGACACCCCCCCCCCCACTCTTTTCTTCTTCTTTTCTTTTTTTTTCTAGTCTTCGGTATCGCCTTATTTTCTTTTCTTTTTTTTTTTGGAGGGGGTGGAGGGGTTTCTTTCTCTCTTCCTCTGCTGCTGCTGCGGCTGCGGCTGCTGTTCTTTTACCTTTTTTTTTTCTTTTTCTCTCTCTAACAAGCCTTGCCTTTCGACCGCCCTCTTGGCCCTTTCTTCTTCTTCCTTGTGGTTATCGCTGTCCGTCCGCTTGTGCGTCTGACTACACCCCTGAAGACTGAAAATGGGGGAAGAAAGAAAACAAGAAGGCAAGAGGAGTCTGAGTTCCAGTCATGTCACCGCTTCGGGCTCCCAAGACAAACAAGCACAGAAACCCGGCATCCTGAGCTCGCGTTTCTCGTCTCACTCTCGGCACGTCCCCCCCCCCTCCCCCCCAACTTTCATTCGCATCCAAACGAAAAGGCAGGCAAGCAGAATGGACGAAGGATCGATGTCGTGTCTGGGCCTTACCCACTCAGATAATGCACTAAGAAGTTTCATGGTACATTCCATGCTGTTTGTTTTAATTGTTAACATTCTTCCTGCTGAAACTCCCACCCCCAGCAGCCATTTCCCAATAAAATAGCCACACTGACACCCAATTGGGTTTTGTTTCCATTAGTGGTAGAGGAGGAGGAGGAGGAGGAGGAGGGGGCAACAGTGCAGAAGCGGCGCAGAGGTCACACACGACACGCCCACCCTTTCCCACAAACAAATCAATATAAGAAAAAAAAAAAAGGTGCCGCAGTTGTCGCCAAAAAAAAAAATAATAATTGTTTGAAGGCCCACGCACCATATTTACGCGTCATCTTCCGAGCCGTTGCGTGGGATTCTCGCTTTTTTTTTTTCCCCACCACATGGAGACTCCTCTCATAAATAACCACCACGCGCCTCCCCACATATGTCAGTAACTGCGTCAACGCTGCAGCCGGGGAAGCCCACGGCAGGGACAGTGCCGCCTGCGGGTGAGATTCCCCACCCCACCCCGTGAGCAGCAGCACGACCCACAAAAAAATAAATAATGCCAAGGGAAAGAAACGCACAAAGAGAGAAACAGATAAACAAAAAAACGACCTGTTCAGTGTACATTCGCTTGCGTGGCAATTGTGGCAGCAGTTGAGGCGCATAGCGTGATGCAGGCACTCCCGGATCGTCTTCAGTGCACCACCCGAATGGCGGCCCCCGCAACAACTGCAAAACTGGAGAATAAAAGGGTCCAGTACACAAGACAACATATGCCTTGTATCGACTCTGGTGAGTCCTTCTCTGTGCATCCGCACGAAACCCAAAATTCTCCCGACAAACCCCCAGCACGGAAACCACGGAGTTGTTGGGACAACTGGGGGGTGATGGAGACCATCATTCGGCACCCGCACTTCGGTACCCGCGCCTGTAAATCCGCATGTATTTATATCCATAGCGGCTTGGTTTTACGTCTGTCTCGGCAAGCATTTGCTTGCGTGGCGATGATGACACTGAAAGAAGTATTTTCTGCATTGATGCCTCCTGCATGCATCTTAATCGGACACTTCAAATAAAATAGAAGCTTTTCTTCCACTCCCCGCCCCACCCCGTCATGGCAGAAGAAAACAAATGAGAGTAGAGGTTCATGTGGAAAAAGAGTGTCCGCAGCGTGCATCAATGCGTAAAAAAAAAAAAAAAAAGGGGGGGGGGGGAATTTCTGTTTGTACACAATGGTGATGAGCCTCGCCCATTCCTTGCACCGCAGACCTTCAACAACGACAGAAAATTAAAAAAAAAAAAAAAACTCAAAAGAGTTGAGAAAATCTAAAAAGCGTGCACACATCCAGAGACTCGACGATGGGGAGGATGGGTAGAGCAATAAAGGTGAAGCACAGAAAGGATGAAGATAAGCTAGCTGCATGCGCTGAAGGGGTAAACGTGTAAGATGATGCATTCATGAGTGCGGCGAAAGAAGCGAGAAAACTTAAGATGCACACGCAGAATGGGACGCAATAAAGAAGAAGCGTGATCACTCACACACACACACACACACACAAATACGTGTGTATATGTATATATATATATATATATACATATACATATACATAATTGTATAAATACAAGAGAATATTTGCAGCCCCCAAACTGCATTATTCCGGGGGACACAATCCGCTGCCGCCCATCCAGCGTCCCTCCGAGTCCTTTGCTTTCAGAAACTCTTCGCTAAGCTCCACAAAATGCCAATAGTCTTTGAGGGGACGAAACTTCCCCATGCCAAAGTGTGACGCATGACGCCCAATCGCTGGATTCATTTTATGCGCCTCCTCATCTGTAACCAGAAGACGTGAAGTGTTCAGCTCACGCCGTCGCAGGAGGTACAACGCACGTCGAATTGCCGTTCTATGTTCAAAAACACGACTTACGCTCTTGGAGTCTCCATACACGACGGACCAGAACCTCGGTGCCTTTACCCGCCCGTAGTTGTGCAGGAGAAATGGTGCGCCAGGTGTGTAGCTGTCCCATCCACTTGTCCACAAGCGCACAGTGTACAGGATCTCCTCCCCGTCAAAAAGATAGGGAAGGTATGGATCAAACGGCACATCCTTGACAAACTGCGCATCACCGAAAATGTAGCCCGCCGCCACGAAACCCTGAAGGACAGGGAAATGACGCAACCGCATCCAACGCGCACCAAGCTTCGGGATGTTGTTCGGAAGAATGACACCCTTACACATGGACATGACAGTGTCCTTCCCAAACTCCTCATCTGGCTTATCTGGGACGTAGCCGTTCGGATAGTGCGACAGTACACCTCGAGTGGGCATGAGTCGCGCGTGACGAATCATCTTTTCATCCCAATCTGGTATGAGCCTTGAGTGACTGTCAATTACCATGTAATAGTCTTGATTATTGTAAAAGAGACTTGATAGATAGCGACCATACGTCGGCCCCCGCGCATCGTCGGGATCACCAGACCGCATCACAACCTGGCAGCCATGCAGAACAGAGGTACCTGTCAAGGGATTTATACCCGGCGTGGCGGCGTTGAGCATGCATGTGATGACGTCATTGTCCCGATTTTTGTGCAGTAGAGGGGTCGGTCTAGGGCCATCAAATAGGTTCTCCGTTTCAAAGGCAGAAGGCACAACATCACGCCAGCGCAGTGTGCGCACACGGGTGACACCTATGGCAGCGAGCGTCTCAGGTTCGCTCAGGCAGCTACTGTCCACGTCGTACCGTTCCTCACTGATGCCCAAAAACACATTAAGGGGTCTCTTCGCACGTGAAACGAGACTCCGTACCGTTGTGACGCACTCAACGTCACGGAAGGAGGCGATAGATACAAATATCGTGGCAAGATGCACAGGGATATCCGAATGGGGAAGTTTATCTACTGTCACTCCATTTCGGCGCATCGCATTTGTAGAGTTTATTGGCATCCGATACATTTGCGAGGGTTCGAAAAATATGTCCGTCCCACCCACCGTCAGAAGCAATGCGATCGTGAGGCAAACGGATGCGGTGAAGAAACACAAACGACACAACCAGCTCTTGCGACGTTCCCTGTCATCGTCACAATACCTTTTTCGTCCCATACGAGACGTGATAACGTTTTGTATGGGCTTCTTCATTAAGCATAGAATAAACACCACTCTAACCAACAAAAAGAGAAGCAAAGAATGGAAAGGCAAAAAATCATCGACAGTGTCCTAAGAATGCGTCTCATCACGGCAGCAGCGCGGTGCGCACTCACAGACGCCTGTGCGAACGCCGGCGGGTGAGAGGGGGAACGGCGGAGGGAGGGAATGTCAGTGTACGAATCGATCAACTGATGCACATCTTTTCACGCGCGGGCTGCCGCGTCCAAAGGTGTCCTAAGAATGCGTCTCATCACGGCAGCAGCGCGGTGCGCACTCACAGATGTACACCCCATCTCTCAAGCCATCTATCTGTATATATGCGTGTCGTTCACAATGCAATGCAGAATATTTTTGTTGTTGCACTGACTTAAAGTGAGGAAACAGAGCGGAAAAGACAGAGTGCACAAGTTGCAGTGCGTAAAAATTTGCGTTCATGCATATGTACTCGTGTGTACGTATCGAGATCGAAAGAGGGGAAACGGAGGAGATGGCAGATGGATTCCAAGCCTTTTCAGTTGCAGTGCGTTGGGCCTCATCGCATGAATTTTTGGCGCCACCACCTTGGCGACGTTCCACGCACAAACTGGAGGAAGGTTGTGCTGTCCTCAAACAGACCCGTATCCCGCCCGAGTTCCCCGACTAACGCCACCGGAAAATCCGGCTCGAGCTGCACAGACACCATTGGGTTTCCACCGAGCGAGAAGGGCAGCAGGAGGGCGATGCTGCGCATGCTGTTGTCCACGTACGGCTCCGACAGGATCGGGGTCACGATGAGATCAATGTCGCGAAACTGCTCCTCCGTCGCCTTCACGACACTGTCGCGTGTCCGCAGCGCTCGATGGTAATCCAAACTCGTCAACGCCCGACCCTGGAAGATTGCCGACACCAACTCCTCTGGCAGCTCATCCAACACACCAGACTGTGGTGTGGCAGAGGACGATTTTCCATCTGGGCCGGCCCGCGAGAAGAAACGGTCGAATGCCTGTGAAAGCTCGTAGAGTGAAATCGTCTGCGTTGCCTTCACTACTGCCTCCAGGTCGACATCTATCATAAGTGGAATCACCTCTAGCACCTCATTCTTCCGCATAGCGTTTCGCGTGGAGGCGAGGCGAAGAATGCGACGACGGAACTCGTCAGCAGAGAAGAGACGCTCCTGGCAAAGCGCATCGATCCAGTCGGCGGGGTAGCCAACAGACAGTTCAATGTGTGGGCCAATCAGTTTCCCTTCAGAGCTAGACGCGTTGTGTCCATGGATACCTGCATGATTGCCATATAACGACCTCCTGCGGCTGCTGATACCTGCGCTGCCAATGCGCCCAATATTGCTGGTAGAATTATTGCCGCTCATGAAACCACCAATATTACTACTGCTACTACCACTGAAGCCAACAGCAGTATGCTCATCGGTGGACCCGTGGTGCAGACCACTATCGCCACTGTGCTCCATAGCACTGCTGCTGCTGCTGCCGCCGCCGCCAGTGGTACTACTACTGTTTCCACCAGCGCCTGACTCCTTTCGTTCCTCTTCAAAAAAAGAGGTTGGCTGGATGGCGGAGGTGAACACCTCCCATAGGTAGAAGATGTCGTCGAGGCGAGCCGCCGTCATGCCGACAGACATGGAGGGCACACCCAGCCTGTAGCCGTCTGTAAAGGTTGCAAAAGATTGCGCTGTTGGCTTAAATGCCGCAACGTCGTAATGCAGCGGTGATGTCAGGGCTGCTGGTCCCATGAGTGCCGAACTGATTGCGTAATTGCATGCATTTTGAGAGACAGCAACAGCGGCTGGACACTCTGGAACAATCACGCTTGCATCGCCAATGGCGAGTGGGGTCTTGCAGGCCAATTTCCCAATGAACTGTGCACCGTGACGGCGCAGCCACGAGACAAAGGGGAATTCCGTGTGCGGCATTTGATGCAGGAGCTGTGACTCAGCCCCATAGCTGGTGCGGAACTCCCGCACATCGAGAGCATCAGATACTCCAATCGCGACACCGCTGAGCATACCGTCGGGAAAGAAACCGCGGTGCAGGTCTCCTTCACTGGCAACCTCAACAAAGCAGAGTGGTGGTGGATTCACATGCTTCGCCTTTGCAGAGGCCCGCCCACTCACCGTCAGTTCTTCGGCATGCCGTCGCATCTCATCCACAACCTGCCGCTGCTCTGCTGTTTTGTGGTGCAATCCTCCCATCGCCCTGCGGACACTCAAACCACCGAGCATTGAAACTGAAAGGAGGAGGGGAGAAAGAATTGGTCAACGAACCAGCCTACACACGAACATAAAAAGAGATTTTTTTTTTTTAAAAAAGAAAGAAAGCGAGACGCGGCGGTTGGAACAGAAACAACACCACCTACAAATGAATGAGGGGCACCGAGAAAAGAAAGCATCTATACATGCAGGTAAACGTGTAATGTAATATATATATATATATATATATACGTGCGTGCATGAACAAAAGAGATAGAAAGTAATTCATCTTTTCTTTCTGTATGTGTGTGTTACGAGATTAGGGTAAATTCGCCTCTTTATATGCGATATTTCCAGAGCCCTGTTGTTGTTGTTGTTGTTCCCACCCACACCCCTCCCTCCCTTTCTGTGTTTCGTCCTTTGCTATGCGCACCTGCACATGGTCTACCAGTGGGGGGTCCAGTGACGCCAGCGGTGAGGGGCGTCGACGGTTCCCAGCAGGTTCTCCATGTCGACAGCAGCTGAAATAATTTGCATTACTCGCTCCTCAATGGTTTGCGTTAACCGACGTGCACCGCTTGGGGCTACTGTGCGATTTGTGTATCCCTTCGACGACGGTAGGAAAACTTCGTCATAGCCTTCAAAATGTGGTCCCTGGTTAGCGGTGCTGCCAGTGGCGTAAAGATGAATGAGATCCCTCGAGTTATCCAGCTTCGGCTCCAGGAACGCCTCAAGATTCGGTTCCTCCCGCATGGGCAGCAGCTCGTCCGAGAGTTTCACCAGGATGGAGGCGCCATCAAAGAGCCGCGGAGGGCACACACGGCGATGCGGAGAAGTCGTCCCCATGCCCAAAATATCAACACCCCTGTCGCTCACTGTGGGGAATGACGCGTTCCGGGTCCATTCCGCCGCATCCGCACCTGCAGCGCCAACACCGCCACAAGGATGGAGTAACTGCTGGTCGTCCTCGCCCACCTCATCGTGCCGGGATGGCAGCCCCGACGGTTCGCGCGTTGCACTCCTCCTTGACCCGGGAATGGCATTTGGTCCCACCGTTGACGGGTTCGAAATAGCAACGCCTTCGAGAGCAGTAACAGGTGATCTGACTGGCTGAAAAGATCCGCCAGCCACGTAGATGGCTGCTGCCGTTGATCTCCGCCTCTGCGTCACCACATCGCGCGTACACGCCAACGACTCACTCAGCTGTACTGACAGCTCGGTCGATGTAACCCGAGAGACTTCCCGATTCAACACCTCCCCTGAGGCTGACAAATTGCCACTCCTTTGGGCCGCATCAACATCCACGCCATCAACAGCATGTTGTGGTGGCTGTGGGAAAGATGATCGAGGCACCACCGACCCACGCCATGCGAAGCACCTCAAGTCCTCAAAACCGAACTTGACAATACCCGCAAGGTCGCGCTTGTAGCGGAGGAGGGAGTAGAGGCACTGCGTCGCCCTGAATAGGAATACACCGAAGGGGGACCGCAAAGGCAGCGGATTCGACAGACATCCTGTGAGACGAAAAATCGTAGGGTCTGTGCATGGAAATGGCGAGTCTGACGGCAAAGGCTCCCCCTGTTTTTCGTATCTGCGCCTCTCTTCATTTGCTCCCACGTCCCTCTCAGAAAAGAGACTCGAACGACGGTGCAGCAATGCATTGCCTCGCAAAGGCTGCAGCGCGTGCACGCCAAGATGATGCGACGCCACGTGGCCCGTAAGGACATCAACAAAGAACGTGCCCGACTCCCGATCAGTGGCGTCAAGCAGATACTGCAATATGCTCCACTCTGCCATCTCGTGTGTGTATAGGTGCGTCGCAGTCAGCCACTCAGCTGCATCAGCTGATGTCGCCTGAAAGGCAAGATGCAGCGCCAAGGCGTACCGCGGTGCCTCTGACTTTAGGATGGCCAACCGCACTTTAGTTAATTGCTCTGCGTTGAGCTGCTGCTGCTGCTGCTGCTGCTGCTGCTGATGATGATGATGATGCTTGCGTCCATGTCGCCTCCCGCGTGATGCTTCGGTTGGGGGAATGCGTCCCTCGCCCACTCGTGCATCCTCATTCTCGCAATCTAGGTGGGGAGTTGCCGCAGTGCGTCCTCCAGCGCTCTCGGAATTAGCAACAACTTCCTCCACCTCTGTCAGAAGTGCCAGCAGCTGCGACACGGGTCGTGGGTACTCTGTCTCTGATATTTTTTTGGACCACAATATTTGTCGCGTGAATGTACAGAGCGGCCGCGTCTGGCCCAGATCAAACGCGAGTTCCAACAACCGCTCGTATTTTTCGAGAAACTTTCGCCGAATATGTTCCGAGTACGAAGCGCGTGCCATCGTGGTGGTAGCAGTGGTGTTCGTGTTTTTCTCCTGAGATGTAGATGTGGGTGTACCACCGTGTGCAGGCAACGAAGCAGCGTCTCTTGTGCTCGTATTCCTCACCCCTTGCCGCTCGTGCTGTGACTTCGTTTGCCGTTGCCCCTCTTCTTCCTCTCCCTCCTCATCCTCATCCTCATCCTGAAGCTTCGCTTCCTGCTCTTGAACCTCGCACCCATCCCGGTATCGAGCACTGTACTCGGACACAATGTGAAAGATGGACGAAGGCTGTCTCCACGTGGATGCCATGCAATTATACCGCAGAGATGGCGGCAGCGTCATCTGCCAACCTGTGGAGTGAACAGCACGTTCGGGAAGCTGGGTGATAAACTCTTGCACGCCGACTGGGAGCACCAAGGGCCTCCGCATAAATTGAAGGGGAAGATGGCCCAACAGGCAGCACACTGCGCTCTCCATTGTCGCCAGCGGGGAAATGAAAGAAAAGTTGTTTGCAAAATCCATCTGATGGGGTGGCATCCTGCTACCACCACCACCAGCGCCAGCTAAAGTAGAAGCAGCAGCAGCAGCAGAAAAGTTACTAAACCTTCTGTGTGGTCTTTGATACTCGGCAGAAACGGATGACGGGAAAAGCTCTGCTGTCACCTCTGTATCCCTCACCGTGTCAAGGCTATGAAAACGTAGTCCAGTTCCATCAGACAAGAGGAACAAAAACACCTCTTCGCAGCGAGAGTGTGGTAATACCTGCCGCACTTGACGCCGTACGTGTAGAACGTGCTGCAGTTCACCGGTGGTATTTTTGACTCCGAGCTCTTGATCCGGTACTGTGAGCTTCTCAGTGGCAGTGGGGTAGCTCTTTGCCTGGGTTGCGTGCAGCTTTTGTGGTTTTGTCTCACCTGCATCGACCTCGGCCATGTAGCGCTGCAAAAGCCATGGAGGAATCGGCAGAGCGCACGTTCCCAACGTGAGGCAGGTCCCCTTGCCGCTCCGCACAAATTCACACAGCTGTATGGTTTGATTGATGATTGCCTTGTACTCAGCACTAACCTCTGTGAGCTCGCATAGCATCGCGGAGGATTGTTTCGGTTGTTGACTCCGGTGTTGCGTGTCGTTCAGCGTCCACACCTTCTTGTCCGCCTCAAATCGCTCGGTGCCGCCTGTTACAGGTGAAGAGCTGGCACCTACTGCTGACCAACGCTGCTGCTGCTGCTGCTGCTGCTGCTGCTGCGACGACAACTGTGGCTGATGCTGCGACTGCCCTTGTGGTTGGTCCAGCCACCTCACAACATCATCAGTGGACGGCTCCTCGCCAAAACGGAAGGTCAACGATGTGGTCGCGAGGACCGGGGCAGATGTTGTGGAGAGAGGTTCAAAAGTGTAACTCTCCTCGTGACCCGCATTCTCTTCTTGCGCGAGGAATGAACTGTACTTGTGTTCGAATGACGAGGCAAGGTAGAAGGCGCATTGATACATCATGGCCCGCGATCGTGCGCACATATTACGCACCGCATCATGCAACTTACGGTGGCGCGCTGCCGCATTCACGAGAAACGGCAAGATGGCACCCCAGTGCAGGTGCATACCCGGGGAGAAATCAAGCTGCGCAAAGCCGGAATAGCAGCTCCGATCCTCGCTTCGCCCCCCTGCTCCCACTTTGCTCATGTTGTTGGGGTTGGCGATGTCGTTGCAGACGGTGTCTGCAACAATCTCTTCCAGTTTCAGTGCAAGATGTAGTGACTTAAGAAGAAGATGCACGGCGGGTAATGCAGAACGCGCGTGACGCAGTCGGTGTGTGGAGGCGGTACTGTACGGACCGATGCCTGTGATAGAAGTAAAGGCCTCTGTACTCCAAAACTGCACAGACTTCTGCAGTGCACTAATTGCCTTCATCGATTGTATGCAGAAGTTTTCAAGTGTCTCAGACTCCTTCGTGGAGGCCCATTCAGCGTAAATCGCCATGCAAACGTCAAATAGCAGCAAACCAAATTCCCGCCATACTGATGTCATCACATTGGAGGAGCTAATAATGTGCTCCATAAGACGATACTCGCGGAGTAGCACATCTGCTGGACTTTCATCATTCCCAAACTCAGGTGTTTCGTGTGACGAGGATGAGCATAGTGTAACGCGAGATGAGGAGGAGGAGGAGGAGGAGGAGGCCGCGGTGGTGGTGGTGGCGGGCAGAGTCATAGCAGTGGTTGTCCCGCTGTTGTTCGAGGATGCAGTGCCCACATGTATGTTCGGAATTAACACGGGCAACGGTGTCGCAGCCGCCGATAAATTCCTTCCGCGCTGACGAATAGAAACTATTTTACGCTGGCACTCGACGTGTAGCAGCAGCAGCTCTGCGTGTTTATCGCTGATAGGACCGGAGCCAACAAACCCCGAAAAATGCGCCACCTCCGCATCCACCAGACGCACCCCAGTTGCCGCATTTGCAATTCTGCTCGTGCATTCGAGTACCAACTCGTCAGCAATTTCAACTTGCAGGCGTACTAAATCCTGTAACTGGTGCATATGCTGCAACTCAAGGCGGTACTTCTCGAGAAGCAGCGTGTCACGGTACTTTCGGTCAGCCCGCACGTCGCTGTTGTCAATGGGAAGCGAGAAAAAATGATCTATAGTCCGTACTGCTTTTCTTGGCATGCCCTCATGCGCAATCTGCTCGCACAGAACCAAAATATTCTGCAGCTGCCACTCTGGTGAGACAAGGGTACTGCGAAGCGCTATTGTCTCAAACCGTTGCAGCACGGTGCTATGAACGGGAAGGGGTCGTCCGGCAATGTTCTGCAATCGTCGCACTGTTACTTCCGTATATGCAGCCATCCTGTGCCGCCTGCTTTGGTGCACGTCCTGACCCTCTCGCCCGGCACCTGGCAAAGCTTCGCCCTTGTTGTTCTCCGCAGCAGACGTAGCTGCTGTGCCAAAAGCAAGAGTTCCACCACCACCACCACCATCCAAGGCAGCAGAAGCAGCGGCTCCAGTAGAAGCGACGGAAACCCCCACCACTTTGCTATTTCCACTCCCCAGCGCGCTCTTCAGCTGAATGGCATCTATACCTTCCTCGAGGTCGGAAATCTGCTGGAACATGATACTCAGCTCGAACTTGAGACGGGTGTTCTCTGTGCGAAAGACTGCGTACGAGTCTTTTAGCGCCGTGCGCAAGGAGGCTAGCACTCCCTTCGCCTTCTCATACTCTTTTGAAGCAACCAATGCTGCCGCGCGGAATATTTCCAGCTGCTTATAAAATGGAAAATTCTTATATTTGTGAGACTGACGGTGGCCGCTGTCATCGCGCTCCACGGCGACGAAGCGCTCGCAACTGATCTCCTCCACAATATCCCACCGAGAAAGGGCGTTTGCTGCCGACACCACATACCGAGAGACGTGAGAGAAGATAGACCCTCCGGACGGCGCCAGCACCGTCCCCAGTAGGGTACGCTGCAGCTGCTGATCTAAACCCGTCGCCGCCCCATCTTCATGTGCAAGCGGCATGTCTTTTATAACGGCCCACATGTTCAGGATGCTCTCAAAGTCGTAGACGTGCATGTAGCATCGCAGGGCGCCGACAATGTCACTGGGCGACAACGAAAACGATGCCGGTAGACCTTTTTTAGGTGAAGTAGAGTCCCCACGAGATGCAGCAGCAGCAGCAGCAGTAGTGGCGGCGTGAGCATCGTGTAATGTCCTTCGAATGGAACGCAGGTATTCGCGCAACGCAGCCTCAAACCATCCCAACTCAAGTTGTGCGGGGTGCAGCACTTGTTCTTCCTCCATGTATGTCGTGGTGCCATGAAGGCAGACTGGCGTATCATCTTTCTTGTCCTTGTCATCGCCAGAGCACCACCTCACCTCCCATGGAAGCGCCCTTTTCCATGGAGCCTCTGCTGCTGTCGATGTCACCGTCTCGGCCTCCGCCTCCTCGGATTCTCCCAGTGTGTTGGTAGACACGTTGGAGCGACCATCAAAATCCCGCTTCTTCCTCTTCTTTCGCTCGAGCTCACGCGCCCTTAGAAGCTGATGTGCGGCGCAGCGAACAAGTGGATGACGGGAGACAAAACGCACATCATTCTGGTAGCTGACGTCCTCCAAGCCAACCAAAGCACGAGCCAGCGCCTGCCACGTGAAGTTAGTGATTAGCTGCTGCTCGAGATAAAATAGAAGAAGAGGTGGGTTGAGGGCACGATCGGCGAGAACTGTGACGAGGTCGATCGTGATGTACTTTCCCTCAATGTCCCGCACAAGCGAGGGGGAAAAAAGGAACGGACTGTAGAGGCGAATGTGGTGCGCAAGACGCGCAAGTTCAGCAGCGATGATGTGCGGCACGTGGTTGTGCATACGCACAAAGTCGCAGAGTAACTTCATCCATCGCCGCACCACCGCATCGTCGTACTTTGTGAGGTGTGACAAGAATGCGATGGGCAGCAAGTCAGAGGAGAAGATGGTGAAATGCCGTCGCACCAGTTGTGAACAGCTACTGACGCATACGTGATCGCTGCTCTCCACGAGCATCGTGCAAAACTGCTCAAACCACGGACGCCACTCGACAACTGAAAGATTTTCGTGTTGACGGAAGAAGCGTTGTTCGTCCGTCTCGTCACCACTCTCATACACATCATAGTCATAGTCGTCGTCTTCCTCCTTGTCTACCGACACCGGTGTGACACGTTCATTCGCCGCAGTCGCAGTCGCAGCCGCAGCCGCAGCCGCCTCGTCGCCCAAAAAGGCATCAGAATAACGTATCGAAAGACGACTAGCAGTGCTGTTCAAGATACACGAGCGACCACCCACACCACTTACACCCAGACTACCACTACCAGCAACAGCAGCAGCAGCAGAATCCGAAGCATCAACAACAGCAGATGGAGTATGTGGGGCAACATAGGAAGAGGCATCACCCAGACCGCAACATGCCACTGGAGAAGAGGTGGCTACACCACGCACACCACTCAACGCGGTCTCCGAGGTGCGCGTTGTGGATGGTAACACGTGGGTGAAACTATTCACCGCCGAGGTCCGTGCGGTGGCCAACGATGAAGCCAGAACGTATGGAGAAGACATTGATGAAGAGTGTGAGCTCTGCAGGAGATGCGACGGGTGTATGGGGATGGGGTTAGACGGTGACGGAGACAACATGTCCACATTTCCGACAGGATATTTCTTGTCAGAAGCGCTCTCCACACGTATGGGAGCTGACACTTGCTCAGATGCCTCCTCCGCAGCCGCTTTGCCACGACACACAGCAGGACATGCCGGAGGACAGCTAGACTGCTGCTGTTCCGAGCGCTTCCGTTCATGCTCATTATACTGTCGTTGTTGTTTCTCCTGATGCGTCCCAGTGGGCAGGAGGAAAGTATGATACTTGGGTGAGGCCACACGGTGAAAAAAGGCCATTACAGGACCGCCAGGTTCAAAGCGATGCTCAATGTACTCACCAATCATGAGATCATACGAAACAGCCGACAACCTGCAACGACCAGCGACCAGCAGCACGCAGGCGAGAAGGTCCATCTCCACCGGCGACTCCCACGATGTGACCGTCTCGTCAAAAGGAAAAGTGTAAGAGGAGTCACAACCACTTTCCTCCTTCCCCTCTTCCCCCTCTTCCCCCTCTTCCTCCTTCTTCACCATCACCACCACCACGCGGGCAAGCGAGGAGCCATTGAACCACATTTTCTGGTTGCCACGCCTTCGTTGGAGCTCCTGCTCCAGTTTTTTGCGATTGGGTACAGGCTCGGGCAAAGCGCTGCTTGTTTGTCTACCCTTCCATGACGACAAGAGCCTTCGCCACTTCACTAATGGCTCCCTAATCTCTCCCTCGAGGCTCTGCAGTGCCGCGCTGTGCACCTCGGCATAGTACCATAATTGTACCAGTGCACCCTCCACAACTGCGGTGGGAGTTGTTGTCAATTCGCAGTCATTTAGGAGGTCCACCAACACCTGTGCAATGTCACGACTCACCTCCGCGTCAAACCCAGCAGACGTTGCCGCTGCTGCCGCTGCAGTGGAGTACTCTGGGACACCCTGTTCAGACTCGGTCGCTCCCGAAGAACTTCCAGGGTTTTGTAGCAACTGTGAGAGCGCAAGGCAGGCAGTTTGCACCGTTAGGTGATCAGCGATAGGGTGCAGGGAATGAATAGCCTTTAGAACATCACGTACCACAGCAGATGCTGTGCCGGCACCCGCCGTCGAGTCTGGCGACATTGATAGGGAGGTGTCAGGAAGCCGACTCATACTCTCGGGGTTTGAGTTTGGTTTCACCTCCCCAACAAGCTGAACCAGCTTGCTCAGAAGCAGCGAAATAAACCAATCGCAGTGCTCCTGCACCAGGTCAGGTACCGCTTTTCGGAGTGCCATAAGCAGCTTGCAGCAGCTGGATATAGCGTAGCGAGATGACACCCAGTGCTGATCAAGAAAAACCACCAAAAGCGCATACATGGGTGCGATCGCACGACCAGCGAGCTCAACAAGCTCTGCAATACTCTCCATCGCAGAGACACGTAACGGGGCATCTGCACCGGCGTGCTCCAGGAGCCCAGCTAGAACGCTCAGGAGTGACGGCATGTACCACTCCAAGCGGTGCAACACCGTCGTGTCCCGGAGAATTGCCACCGTTGCCTGTAGACATGCTTTCAGCTCCTCGTTGGTAAATGCCAGAACACCATTGAGCGCCTCCAAGAAGCTACGAAGGAGAACTTGCAAGATGATGTCCGGCCACATGTGCTCTGTGAAGTGCGCACGCAACTGGTCGTTTTGGCGATTTTGCTGTCGCCGGTTTCGTCTTTGATGCTTCTGGGTATCCACCTGCATCTTCGTCTGCTTCGGCTTTGGGTACAACTGTGCGGTGTCGATGTGCAGTGGGAGTGTCAAGGAGTGCTTGTACTCTGGGCGGCCAAGCATCAACGCGGTACCGTGAACGTCATCGCGGTGATGGTCCGGTTCAATGGAACTGATGGTTCCAAGAATTTTCATCACCGACAGCGACAACTCAGAGCCGATTGACGGCTTCTGATACAGCAGCAACTGCAAGTTGCCAACAATTGCTGGGAGATAACTTCTATCGCAAAAGGGCTTTGCAACAACAACATACTGAATAATCTTTTGCAGTGCACCAATGGCAGCGTGCAGACGATCAGCGTCACCGTCACGAAGAACAAGTTGTTCTGAGAGAAGCTCTAGAAGCACCTCAAACTTGTGTAACTCCTCACGTGTGCTTTCATCCATCAGATACGACAGCATGCGGAGGGCCATGACAACCGATCCACGCTCTGCCGACTGCTGTGGCAACAATACCTGCTGTAGCAGCTGCAGCAGCGTGTCCATGTGAAGTGGTATCGAATGCGGTACCGCCTGCAGAATCTCAAAGAGCAGCTTCAGACTGTCCGCATCAATGCCTGTCGTGGTGTTGGTAGCGGCAACTCCCTCACGGTGGTAGCGGTGAAGCTCCTGCTGCTGCTGCTGCTGCTCCTCCTCCTGCTGCTGATGATGCTGATGATGATGATGATGATGATGATGATGATGATGATGATGATGATGCGATGAGAAAACAGTTCGGTTCTGAAAATCGAGCAGTGTCTGCAAGAGTATCTTCCGCAGCCGCGGGTACACACTTGACGGGATGTAGTGTGCGAGGCGACGCAGGATGCGCACAACCTCTACACGATTCGGTGTAAACTCGTCGTTGAGAGCAGCGAAAAGAAGATCCACTATCTCCGCATGTGTACAGAGGAACTGGTCTGTTTCCATCGTGAGAGTCTTTAATGCTGCGTAGCGAATCGATTCCTCCGGGTCGCAGACGGCCACCTCTGCCAGGTGATGCAGTACCTCACGCAACATGTTAATGTGCGAACGGCCCTTGTGACGATCACACGTGAAGGCCACTTCACCGTCCGACGATAACACCGCCGACCTCGAGAAGGGCATTTTGTTCCAGTCGTTGCCGCCTCTACTTCGGTTGGTGTCGCTACTATTGAAAGAGGTGGCAACATTGGCCTCACGTCGCGGCAACACACATGCAGTACGGGTGAAGAGGTTGTCAAGGCCTGAGTTGCCAACTCTCAGCCTCAAGTCCACTGCAGCATGGTGATTCATCGCACATGTGACATTCGCATCGGCCCCTGTCAAATGCACGTGTCGCAGTTTGCACGTTGCCCGCGCCCTGCGGCTACCGGCAGCTGGTGTCTTTCCCCCAGTTTCCGGAGGCAGCGCGCGAAAGCAGTCCGAGAGCAGAAGCCGCACACACGACAGCACACACTCCCGGCGCAGTGCTGGGTCGCAATGGTGCAAATACGGCGTACACACCTCTAAAAAAAAGAAGGCGCTACCTTCCCAATTCATGCAAAACGCCTGCAGCACACGAAAGCACATGATTTTCTCCTTTAGGTTGAAGGAGCTCGATTCCAGCAACGATGACTCATCAAGCAGATTTCTTGCCGTTGCTGCCGTTTTTCGTTTATCCGTGTCAATCTCCGCATGTGCGCCATCCGCAGCCGCGCCACTGTCGGTGAGCACCTCAGCGATACGTTGCAGCAATGCAGTCTGACACAAGGGCCGCAGATCTTGGTAGACAGAACACACGCTCGCGGCAACACCCGTCATCTCTGTTGTAAACGGTGCGGAGATGGCTATATCCGTCAGCTGCTCCACAATTGGCTGGAAGCGCTCACGGAACTCAAGAGGAATGTTGTGCACCAGTAGCGCAAGAACGGGGAACGCGACAGGGCAGTACGTAGAAGTACCGTGCCGCAACGCACACAAGAGAATGGGATAGACATGATGCAGCACTGTTGACTCGAAGAGGCGTGGGTACGAACCGGCAATGGTTGCAAGAAAGAGTCCCATGTTGATAAGCGAAAGACTGCGAGGGTCATGTTCGCGGTACATCACCGAGGTAATACCTCCCCGTACCACCTCGTCCGAATGCTCGCGCACTTGATGCGCCTCACCAGTATCACGAAACGTCGCGAGCGATTGATCCACGAGCAGCCGCAGCGCCGCCACCACGTCCACTTCCCGCAGGCTGCGTGGGCTGCAAAGCGCCAGAATGGGCAACAAACGCTCTGCATGACACCATGGCGATGGCGACGGTGCCTCCCGTGCCCCACACGAGAGGCAAAGCTCCACCAGCTTGCGCAGCGTGCGAGCGGAGATAAAGGCATCCAGCCTCAGCGTTTTTTGGCCCCTTTCCCCATGTTGCATCTGCGTAGCCCGTCCCCGTCGTCTCTCCGCTTCCGCCGAGCGTAGACCGCGTGGAAGATGTCGGTAGTGTCGCTTATGATGATCACGGTGACGGCGGGGGGCCTCCTCCTGTTGTTTCTCCTGTTGCTTATTCCTCGCCGCATCCGCCATCCACGACCTCGCTGCTGCTGCTGCTGCTACTACTCCCCTCCTCCCCGAGGACAAGGACGCGGCAGGGACGGCGTCCGGCGTCGTAGGTGAAAAGTGTCGGTACCGCAAGACGGCTGGCATTGAAAATGAGAGATGCCTCCTTTTAGCAGCACCGCGCAGGTTGCACCACTCAAGACCCTCTTCTTGTTCCTCTTCACCTTCCACAACTTCCTCCTTGTCGTCGACATCATCATCATTATCATCATCATCATCCTCGTGTTGTCGCTGCAACAGCGCATCTCGGCTTACAGAGCTATCCGTGTCGGTGCTGCGTGATACGGTCTCCATGTCCTCCCCAACATCGTGCGGAAACTCCGAAGCGAGGTGTCTACCGACCCTCTTACATTCTCCTCCAGGCATTGTGCTCGTGGAAGAGGAATTTAAACTGGGGATTGTCAGCGAGGGAGAATCTGCCAGATTCACCTGCGTTACTTTTGTTGTTGTTGCTGTTGCTGTCGTCGTCGTCGTAGTAGTAGTAGTAGTAGTGGTAGTGGTGGTATTAATATCAGCAGCGGTCGGTCGCATGTGCGTCCCTGGTGTATCAGCTAAGAAGGGTTCCAATTGGGGAAAGCTACACCGCAGAGCACCGAGGAAGGCGCCAACGACCAGTGTTCCGGCGTGCAAGGCGATGTCTAGGTTATGCGGCAGCGGCACCTGCGCGAGGCGGTGCTGCAGCTTCTTGCTCGCTGACTTCGTCGCAGCACTCTGGGTCTCAGCTGCACCAAGTGTGCTGTTTGGAAAGCGCGGCAGCGCAAATTGTGGCGCGGCGTGTGCACGACACTCGCCATCAACACCAGTTACTGTCGCCTCAGCAGCACTCTTCCGGGCTTCAGAGAATAGACCGGGTGCGGGAATAGCAGCAGGCCGAGGATGACTAACATTACCAAAAAAACGTCGTCCCAGTGAAAAGAGTTTTGTCTTGAGCCCACTGAAGGGAGTTGAAGCACCACCCTTCTTATCAGCAGCTCCTAACCATTGCGGTGTCGCAGCAACCGCTGACACAGGCCCCGTCGATCGAGAGTTTGAAAACGAGCGTCGTGACGCAGTTGCTGGAGCTACAGTGGCGGATGTGGCCACGACTGCAGCAACCGCGGCAGAAGAAGAAATGTCAAGCGCTGTATCACCATTTGACAAATGTGGCGCCGACACAACAGATAAGCAACTCGGAATCTCCGGCTTCTCGGGAGATAGCAGGATTGTGATGGCGTGCTGCAGCACTGCATGAACAGAACGATAATTCCTCTGTTGCAGCCCAATGGTAAAGAGAGCACGCAGCGTAACTGCAGCGAGCTCACGAAGACGCATGGGATACACGTCACTCGATAGCGATGTCCACGTTGCCAGCAGTAGTGAATCCCGTTCATTGGACAGAAGCGCACGGTATAATGAGGTTGGCCACATTGCTACATGTTGAATGATGATAAGACCTGTCACTTGTTCCGCCAGCGTGTGCCCATACTGTAGAAAACCGCATGCAAGCGACAGGAGTTCCGACGCCACCTTGAGATACACAGAGGAGTTCGCCTCAATCACGTGCAGCTGTCCCCATGCCCCCATCGCGAGTGCAGCGGTGGAAATGCGGGCTGTTGGGAGGCATGTACGAATATGGTTAAACAAAATTGTGACACGCTCATTTTTGCTCGCAAACCGCCACGACGCAACGCGGATAACGATGTGCAGCGCGATCACCCGCTCCCCGCAGTCCACTAGACTTCGGAGGAGGCTATTGAGTCGATTCACAACGCCCTCACGGTGGTCCCCTGTTGCCGTCGGCGAGGCAGTCGCAGCGGATGATGTGGACTCCGCATTCGCCGCAAACACTGTTTGTTGTTTGCCTACCGGAAACGAGCCCAACGTGGTGGAGCTTCTCTCCTGCAACTGGGATCTATTGGAACTCTCCACAAGCGCAACAAGTGCATTGAGACCCCGCTGGTAGCTCGGCCCCAGCGAGTCAAACGAAACACCCACATCACTCAGAGGCATCTGCGGGCAATTGGCGAACACATCCACCCGCCCCACCCAGAGCCGTAGCGCGTCCGCTGCGGCATGGCAAAACGACGTAGAAGAAGCGCCCTTTGAGGTGTGCATGTGGGAGAACCAACTGCACGCCCTCGAGTTGGGACTTCTGTTGTCACTACCGCCCATGTCTGAGTGGCGCCCTTCGTGCATTTGTTGGCCGCACGCAGTGAGAACGGCATCGCCTCCTCCAACAACCCGGCGCAATCTGTGTCGACGCGATGCGGGGTACGATGTGGGTGCCTTTGCCGGCGCCAGGCTTGGAGAGACGCCCTGCAACGCATCACTAGCAGAAGACGCCGTGTTCGCCACCTCCACACCCCTAAAGTACTGCAGCAAGGGATGAAGGAAATGCACATCGTCAGCTGAAAACGACCTTGCAGCCAATTTACTATTGGCATTGCCATTCTTGTTGCTACTGCTGTTCATGCAATCATTCACGGCCATATCGCATGAATGTAATGTTGCCGAAGCCAAATCTCTCTCACGTAGCTCTCCTGCCATCGTTGCACCAGCATTGCTATGATGGTAGTGGCAGTGGCAGTGATGCTGCTGCTGCTGCTGTTGTTGCCGTCGCCGCGGTAATGCACCAGGAGGAACGAAGAATTCCCGCGCAAGAGCGTCCAGTCGTGCTGCCATATTTCTCCGCTTCGACCTACGTGATGCGCCACTTCGCCTTCAATGATTCCGGCACCACACCGAGCACCCGCTCAATCCGACTTGTCAGATCCCTTTCGTTGCCTCTTGTTTCTTTTGATTCGCTGCTCCAGAGGCTGAAGGTGTTCGCTCGTCTTGTCGCCACCACCGCCGCCGCTTCCCGCCTCCACACAACTCACCACACGCGTCCCGTTCGTTTTTTTTTTTCTTTTAATCCCTCAGACTAAAAGAAACAAACCCACACCGTGTGGGTTTGCTTATATATATAAACGTGCGCAACTTAAATGTAATGTAATGGACACGCCAATACACTCCGCATCACACCTCTCCAGTCAGATTGAAATAAACACAAGACAGTCAACCCAAATGAAGATGGGAACAGAGACGTAAAAGAGGAAAAAAAAAAAAAGAAACAACAAAAGAAGCAGCAGAGAAAATATGCAGCAGCAACGGTAGCAACAAGAATGCAGTAGGATGGCATAGAAGCGGATACAGACCACACATTCACGCACGGACAGTTCGAATAATTGGGGGGGTGGGAGGCGATCACGGGGAAAGCAGGCACATGTGGACGCCGCCCGCCTCCTGCGTGACGTACTGCAACATGCCAACACGACAGCGCATCCATCGCATCGCATCCCAGTCATGTGTTTTCGTGCATCCGCAGCGGCGTTGGCGTCGTGGCGTTCGCTGCGTTGAGCGGCATAATGGACGCCTCAAGTGCGGCAACCTGATCGGCATAGCGGGCCACACTCTTGTAGTATTCCTGGAGGTCACTCGAGACCTGCGACAGCAGCCAGCTGCAGTGGCGTGCGCAACATAGCGTTGCCGCCGTCATGCCAACAGCGAAGTACTTTAAGAACATGGCCACACGAACGCCAACCATCGCACTGGAACCGAGTCCAAAACAAAAAGTAACGTCAAACGACTGTTGCAGCAGTGCAAAAACTAAAGAAACTAAAGAAAAACGGCACTGGTCTCTCAGTGTCGCTGCCTGATGATTCGCTGTCAATGCACAGCAACCAAACACCACTCCGGCGTTGCTCGTCTTCCTCTTGTCGTCACTGTAGTTTTTTCCCCCCCCCCCTTTTTTTGTTGTGGCTGCTGTTGCTTCCCCACCCTCCGCTTTTGGATACAAGCGGCAAAGAAGAAAACTGCAATAAAGAAGAAAAAGAAAAATTCGTTGTTTTTGTGTATTTTTTTTTTTTTTTGGTTCATTCAACATGAGATGTGAAATGATGGTGGTGGTGGTGGTGGTGGTGGGCGGCGTGACTGAGAGGGATGCACACAACTCGCGCAGTGAAGCGGTCGACTTCACCAACACCAACATCATCATTTTGTCGCCCGCCCCGCCCCCCCCCCCCCCCCCCCCCCCCCGCGCCGAATGCCTGGAAATATGCATCACAGCAGCAGCAACAGCAGCAGTGGTAGTGCGTTAGGGGATGTTGGTTCTGACTACATGATCTCCTTCCACCTCTCACACATCACATCACATCACATCTCCTCTGCACACGCCGCCTCTTCTCAATGTCTCCCTCTCTCACCCTCCCATATCCATCTTTTCACATGATGCGCTACTCAAGTAGAAATCAAAAGCAGCTGCACAAATTCACACCTGCACACCGGAAGGATAATATTATTCGAAGGCGCGATAAGGCAGTGCTACGAGGTGTGCGGCACTATCGAAGAAGGGAGGAGGACGAGAGCGTCACTGTTCCTTTTCTTTCCCGGCACCTCATGTGGTTGCCGCTTTTGCGTTTGAAAACGATGCCGGCTGCAGTTCTTGTCACCTTCATCGTACTTACCCTCTTTGCCCAAACGCTGCTGCTGCTGTCGCCCGTTGCGGCCCATGAGGATGGAGGGAGTGACGTTGTCGCAGCCGTGTTGCGTTGCCCCGCCTGTCCCATCTGCTCCAGGCGTGGCGCGCCAGTCCTAAAACGAATGCGCTACTGCCTGCTCTCCTCTATTCCTATGGTGCCTCGGTGGCGGGAGCTTCCCTTCGCTACCAGCGATGCGGCGCGCCGTCAAGCTATTGCCGATGTGGAAGAGCTTCTTCTTTTGCATCTTGTAGGGCAGGCCCACGTGGCACATGCCATTGTGGAGGCACTGCGGCGCAAGATTTCGTTCCCACACGAACCGCTTGTGCTGCACTTCGCTGGTGACAACGGTGTTGGCAAGACGCACACGGCGCGCCTTCTGTCACTCGCCATGTCGCTGCGCTGTTCACCCTCCCGCCCTCTCTGTGATGCGGGCGACAATATGTTGGTTATCTCCGGTACCGGATTTGACGGGCTACCGATTGCAGAAGCGCGGCAGCGCATCGTACATCGTGTGACGGCACATCAACGGTGGTATCCGCACGGCACTGTGCTGCTTGACGACCTCGCGGCGATGCATCCTGCGCTCGTGTCTGCGCTTGCGCCGCTCTTTGGCCGCTCGGAGAACTTTGCTGAACAGCCCGACGGTACACCGTCCCTCGCGCAGCTGACAGTTATTGTGACATCCGATTTTGGTCAACAAGGCCGCACGTGGGGAAAGAGCCTGACGGAGATTGAGCAAATGGTGCGTGACGAGTTCGCCGAGCTATACGGCACGCTGGTGTCTGCCTTCACAAGGACCATGTTGTTTTTGGCCTTCACGTCTCGTGCTGCAGAGCAGATGGTGAAGAGTTATGTCTCGTCCTTGCCCTGTTCCATGCAGTGGCGAGGATGGGGAGGAAAAGGTGCCATTGCTGCGAGTAGCATGGACGATTTAGCGGTGTCGTTTATCGTGGAGCGCCACCGCGAGGCCTGGGAGGGAGGCGAGAATGGCCACGCCTTGCGGCGGGTCGTGGAGGATACGTTGGTACCCCTCCTGTTGCGCTACTTTGACGTACATGGCCACGATCGGCTGCTCTGGGCGCATTTTCGCCTCGACATGACGCGGGCGCAAGTTGTTCTTGACACTGACGAGCGCGGCGGCGAGACGACGCATGAGGCGATCACACAGTACCCGTCTTCGTCTGTCAGAGCTGGTGCTGGTGAGAGCGAGGGAGACGATGGCGATAGGCGTGAGCCGGCTGCCCGTCACGACGGCGACGATACGGGCACGGAGTATTTGCACCCCTTCCGAGGGGATCTGTGAGTGCGGCAGGGAAGAGATGAGATGAGGTGGTGGTGGGAGTGGCCCACGGCCAATTGCTGTGTGCCTCCTCATCCTGCCCTCTTCCCAAGAGGAGCCAACGGCAACAAACCTCCCAGAAACGAAACAAGAGAACAACAACAACACAAAAAACTGTCTTGTTGCTTTCGTGGGAGTGCAGGACTTTTCCCTCCGCCCTCCGCACATCATCTTCTCCCTTTCTTCTCTGCCTTCCTCTTGCGTCTCCCGTATGCGTGTGAGTGCTCCGTAGCGAGAGGGAAGAGGGGGCATAACTTGTCGCACGCACAAACATATATATATATATATATATATATATATAGGGAGAGAGAGAGGTTGTGTGTGTGTGTGTGTGTGTGCACCTTGGTGGTTTCATGCACCGTTGCTGCTACGGCAGCAAGGGTATAAGTTTGGACATATGTAGCCAAATTACAGTGGTTTGCGCATTTTCCGTTCTCCTGCCGTCTGTCATGTTGCTGTATCTGGACAGTAGGCTGGACTTGCTGTCTCTAGGCACATGTGATGGCAACTCTCCTTGCATGTGCTTGACTGGTGTATTTGGGGACACTGAGCTTATGGATGCCCTCAGCCGTGGCAACCCGTTTGCGGGAATTCACCGCCGACAAACTCCATCTGATGCCAGCGCCTTCTTTGACCCGTGGCGTATTAAGTACGCCAATTGTCTTTCGGTGCACATGTTGCGGCTTCCCCACTTGACAGAGGGCGCATTGGTTGTGGAAATGCTACGTAAAAGACTAGAAAACGATGTTGCAAGTATCAATCGAGAAAATTATGGCATTTGGGCGGTGCCTGATTGTGATTCCCTGTCGAAGGGGTGGTGTGCGCCTGCAGCCACGCCAAGGTGTCACGTGTGGATTCTGCCGCAAACGTCAGAGCTGGCGCCGGACGCATGGGTAGCGCTGAGTGAGCTGCTGCAAAATGGCACATTGGCTGGGAGGCGTGTGCGGGGGGTCACGGGCGATGACGGTATGCGTGTCAGCTGTAATCCCCTTGGGGTGCTGCTCTGGGCTGATCCTGCCGGCCGTGACTCGCTGAGCCGTGTGGTTCCACCACGCACGGTAATGCTGTTCACGACAATTACCCGCTGATTTGATGTTCTCAACCCACCCAAGACTGCACGAGAAACTTCGCGTGGCACTGACGTGAGAGATAAGAGCGAAAGAAACAAAGTGGCTGAGATTCCGCAATGGGAAATATAGGCGGCATGTTCTCGACGACTGGGTGGAGATGATTTGTCCGTCGTCCCATTTCCCCATTGCTGTTGCTTTCCAGATGTCTTGCCGGGAGGGAATTCTTTTTTTTTTTTTTTTTGTGTGTGTGTGTGTGTGCAGCGCTCTGCCTCTTCTCTTTTTCCCTGAAAAATTGGAAGCACAAGTCGCTGTTGTCTGTGGCTGTGTGTCTCTGTTGCAGTCTAGCCATCGCTCGCTCGGTCAATGATTGCAGAGGACGGCAACCGCAGTTCTCTTGCGTTAGAGACGGCTGCAGGAGGCACGACTCGCCTGGAACACTTCCTTGATGCCGTACTTCGCCAGTCTCTCGAGAAGGTGCTGCGGCAGCGGGACGCGGTTTACACAATGGCGTCGCATTGCTGTCAGCTGCGGGAGCTGCTTGTGGAGATGCGTCATCTCTCCTCGGTGCACCCACTTGCCGTGGATGTTCGGGCGCTACCCGCGTCCGATGCGACAGCGCCAGAGGCAATCGCAACCGCACCGCAGCGCAACCACATCATGGTCGACATTGGCAATCATTTCTTCGTCCAGTGCAGCGTGGACGACGCCTCGCAGTTGTGGGTGAATCTCGGCTGCGGCGTTGTTCTCCCCATGTCCACTGCTGAGGCGGACACATTTCTGCAGAAACGCGAGAGGCTGTTGCGAGACCGCGCACTTCGGCTGAGTCAAGAAGCACTTCGCATTAAGTACCGCATCCGTCTTGTGATGGAGGCCCTCACGCAGCTGTATGATCGTGCAAGTGGGCGTGTCTGACGCTGCCGTTGCTGTTGCCTCCTCCGCCTCACACACACGCACACGTTCCCGCATCAAAAAAAAAAAAAGAAAAAAGAAAAAACTTCCCCGTGAGGGAATGCGGGAACACAAATCGTGGCACCATCTGCATGGATACATGTGGCTCCTGCAGCCCTCCTGCTTCGCAGCAAGCTGTGTCTGTCTGTCTGTATGTGTTTGTGTGTCTGCCCATCACTTCCCACCCATACTTGTCCTCTCCTTTTGTCTCTTCTCCCTAACAACACCCATCAAACCGCAAGCATACGACCATTTCACAATCAGTCATTTGCACAAACATACGACCATTTCACAATCAGTCATTTGCACAAACATATAATCGTTTCACAATCAGTCATTTACACAAACATATAATCATTTCACAATCAGTCATTTACACAAACATATAATCGTTTCACAATCAGTCATTTACACAAACATATAATCGTTTCACAATCAGTCATTTAGTGCATTTGCTTACAACTGCTTTTCTACAGGTGATACGGGTGTACGAGAGAAGAGACGGGCGTTTGGAGCAATCGGCCGGATTGCAGGCGTATACACGAAAACTCACTTGCGTGTAGTGAAGTACGAAAGGGAACACCTGCGGTTTTCCCCACTTGCGCGGGGCGGACTCTAGTATGCAGGCGAGTCCGTGGCAGGAGCAGAAGGAGGAGCAGAAGGAGGGGCACGAACATCTTGGTTCATTAGTCCTTCACCCCGAAGTTCTCATCGCCCACGAATACATCGACCCTTTATCAAACGAATGGCATCGTGGACTGGCGGTCGTTGCAAGCAACGTGGTGGGTCGAACACTGGAGGTAAAACGAATGGTGTGTACTGGGTGTCACACAGATGCCTCCACCAGGTCTATTGCAGATGACAGCATGTACGATCGGCCGCTGACGAACACTATTCGTGGGTGGCTTGAGAAGCTGGAGACCGAAGTGGAATTTCTCTCGAGGCAAATTGACGACTTGCGCGATGCAGTTGAGAGGGAGAGTGCGGAACTGGGTGAGGCCGAGGTGCGAGCGGCCAGGGAGCTGGCCAGCATGTGTACGGCATTACCGAGGATGTGCGAGCAGCACTGGCTTGAGTTGGCTTCGTACAGTACGCCTCCTGACATCGTGGTGCGTGTGATGCGCGCAGCGTCATTACTCTTGGGGAGAGGCCGAGAAGACTGGTGTGGGGTACAAGCGTTGATACGGAGCCATGAGACGCAGGATGCCCTGTCGACGTTTAACCCTCGAACATCCATTGATATATACACTGCCAGGGTGATCAAACGATATATGGAGATGTGCAACATCACGTATGAGGCCGTTTTCAAAGAAAGCGACGCACTTGGATGCCTGTATCAATGGATTCTTTTCCATCTGCACAGAAGCATCATAGAAGAACGATTACGTGAAATGCGGGCTATGCAGAAACAACATGAATCCAATCTTGAGGACTTGATCGGCCAACATGAGAAGAAGAGGAAGGAGATGGCGGAGATGGCGGAGATGTCGGCATCGTATGCCAGAATCCGTAGGTCCTTCAGGGGGATTGACAAAACTAATGTGGGAACTGGATATGCACTTTCGCCTCACACTACTACTGCTGCTGCTGCTGCTGCTGCTGCTGCAGCTGTGGCAGCGTACGGTGAAGCCAGCACTAAGAGAAGCGAAGGTGGCTCGCATTTTTCGCTTTACACTTCACACCATGATGCAGGAACTGATGCACCGGACATTTCGGATATGACGGCAGTAGAATGGCGCCGTGCGGATGAAGAGCAGCTCCACACAATTCTCCTTTCAAGTGTTTTGTGCAACCTCGGTCCGGCACCAAAAGAAAATACTCCCATACGCCTCAGTGAAGAACAATGCGCAATTCTAAAGCAATCTGTGCAAAGCAGTAATTTCAAACACATATCACCCAGAATGACGAAGGAAACATGCGTCCTAAATCGTCAGTTGAATGAACTTGCTAAAGACAAGACTGAGCTACTGCATCAGCTGGAGCAACTGTCCAACGAAAACACTTTGTTCCAGCACCATTTAGCAAAAAGCCTTGCTACTCTTGCACAATTGGAGGAGCAGAGTGAGGCACCACAGAGCGACCCACATGAGTCATCCAACAAAAATACCGCATTGGAGCGACATTACGAAGAATATTCTCACCCTAGGATGGCAAGAGATGTACAACTAGTTCCACACAGCTGCATTCCCGCTCATGAGTGCCAACTTATAAATACCTTACACCATGCACAATTAAGGCGGCAGCTGCAGGAGCTTTCCGATGAAGTTCTTTCACTTAGGATGCGGCTGCGGGACGCGACGGAGTCATACAAGGCGTTGGAGGCGAAGCTCGCGGAGCAGTCGGACGACGCTGCTGCCCTCAAGCGTCAGTTGCATGACGAGCCAGACGAGACTGAGAGACTGCACGCATCGCTCGAGGAGGCGAGGGAGCAGCTGCAGGAGATGTCCGCGGATGTTTCTTCGTTGAGGGAGCAGCTACGCGAGTCGACGGAGGCATGCAAGGCGTTGGAGGCGAGGCTCGCGGAGCAGTCGGACGACGCTGCTGCCCTCAAGCGTCAGCTCCACGACGTTCAGCACGAGGATGAGGAACTGCACGCACTGCTCGACGAGGCGCGGGAGCAGCTACGCGAGGCGACGGAGGCATGCAAGGCGTTGGAGGCGAAGCTCGCGGAGCAGTCTGACTACGCTGCTGCCCTCAAGCGTCAGTTACACAACATGCAGCACGAGAATGAGGAACTGCACGCATCGCTCGACGAGGCGAGGGAGCAGCTGGAGGTGTACGGAGAATTTCCTTCGTTGAGGGAACGAGTGCGCGGCGCGAAGGAGTCAAGGAGTGCATTTCAAGAGGAGCTCGTGCGTCTGGTGGATGAAGTTAGTGCTCTTAGGCGGGAACTTGCTGACGTGTTGGACGAGTGTGCGGTGTTAGAACGCCAGTGTAAGCTGTCTTCTGATGAGCGGACTTTGCTGGAACAGGAACTGTGTGATGTTCTGTCTGCGAAGAACGTATTGGAGTTGCAGCTGTCATCCCTGGAAGAGGATATCTCTCCCCTTAAGGGGCAGCTGCGCGACTTACTGGATATGTCTGCGGTGGCTGATCGCCGCCGCTCCGAGTTGTTGGAGGTGCTGCCTCGGCTAAAACAGCAGGTGTGCGACGTTCTGCGGGTGAAGGATGACTTGGATGTGAAGCTGTCAGAGTTATTGGAGGAGTTTTGGGTGCTGAGATGGAAGCTTCGCCACACGCAGAGCAAGTCTGTGGAAGTTCAACGCGACCAGACAGAGTCGGCAGACGTGATTTCTGTGCTTAAGCGACAAGCGAGCGAGGTGCAAGCGGAAAACTCTCTCGTGCGGTCTCGTATGGAGTATTTGCTAGAAGTCAATTGTCAGCTGGAGCGTAAATTAGAGGAGTTATCGGCGGAAAACGCCTTGTTACACCGCCGTCTACGCCACCTTTCGGAGGAGAATTTTGCACTGCAACAGCGGTCGGAGGCATTGTCGGAGGAAGGCTCTGCATTGCCTGGTGACGTGGAAGGCGTCCGTCGCGGTGGATTGTTCGGGAGTGAAGATGTGGGTGGCGCGGTGTTTTGGGCCCATCCGGCAGGCAGTGAAGGTCTCGAGGATGCTGTTCTGAAGGCAGACAGAGGAGAAACAGGTGGGGATGATGAGGATGCTGTCGGCGGTTGGGCGGATGAGTCTGGAATTGCTGCTGCGCTTGGAAATCATTGGGCGGATGCGGTGTGCATTGAGCAGGATGTTGACAAGTGCCGAAGCGCTGTCGCGAAGATGAGGGCAAACACCGGGGAGATTGAGCTTTCCAACCGCGTGCTGGAAGTAGTTGAGACGTGGCCGGTGCGGGGTGACGGTGGCTCCGCTGCTGAGGAGGAGCTGCGAGGTGCGGTGTGCGTCCTAAAGCGTGTGGTGGAAGAGACCGATGCTCTCTGGAGCCGATGGGATACAGAGGAGAAGTTGTTGCGGGCAAGGCTTGACGCTGCCGTCGCTGAGCTCTGGCGTATGGAGGTGCTGGAGCTGCGGGGACCGGATGAAAAGAGGAGCAGTCTACTGGAGGAGCTGCGACAGACGCACCGCAGCCTCGGGGGGGAACTGCACGCAGTTCGGTGCAACTTGGATGCGCTGCAGCAGGTGCGGCAGCGCCAGCAAGCGTCGCTGCTGGGGAAACTGCAGGAATGCTCGCCTAGCGTGGCAGCGGTGTACATGCAGAAGGGCTTGGTGGTGGAGCGGCGCGAGCCGTACGCGCTCTCCGTTGCGGTGGGAAGCATGCTATTTTTGGCTGTCGGAACCCTCATGTACAAGAAATATACGCTTCACTAGCAATGCGCATAGCTTCGCTTAGTCGCTTCATTTCCTCCCGTCGTTGCTGCTGTCGCGTAGGAGTGCTGGAGGTGTGGGGGGCTGTTGGTGCGTCATCTTGCCTGTTGTTCCCACTCTGTCTGTGTGCGTGTGTGATGGATGCCGCAGGGCGAGTGCAGGCAGCGTCATATGCCGCTACTTTCCTCTTTTCTCTCTTTTTCTCTCCTCTGCGCGCACACTGGCGGCTGCAGGAACCCTTCTGACCGCAGTACAGCACGGGGGAAGCGAGCGCACGCCAGGAATACACACGGCAGACAAAAGGACCTCCACGCTCGAAAGCGAAGTTATACACAGATGCCGGACCCGGTTGCGTCGGCCCAAAACAACGCGAGCACCGTTGTGGGCGAGGCGATGGGCGGTGGCAGGCAGGTGTGGCACTCGCCACAGCAGACCCTCACGACGGTTGCAAGTGTTGACATGGACGACTACGAGAGAAACTCGCCGTCGGGTTGCTGCGCCTCCGTATGCCCATCAGTTCGCCCATACGCCTCCCCGGTATTTCTGCAGCAAATTCTGATGCACGACGATGATGACGACGCCTTGGATTTGGCGGCCGTTCTCATTAGCACTGAAGCAGCCCGTCGAAACGTGATAGAGAACGAGGCCTACTTTGAGCGCCGCGGCCTGCTTAAGGTCTTTTTGGGCCGCATGAAATCTGGAAGCGGGGGCGACTCGCACGCCTTGGTTGCGGTGTTGACGGCCAACGGCACAAGCACCAGACAACAACGGGCGTCAAGAGAAGTGGATGCAGCAGAGCTGCAGCAATCTCCTGGACCGCAGCTGAGCGACAACGTGTGTGTGGGAGAGGCAGTTGGCGGTGCAGGGCATATGAAGCGCACCTCCCTCGTATTCACCGAGCACCAGTCGGAGGCATTGTCGGAGGAAGGCTCTGCATTGCCTGGTGACGTGGAAGGCGTCCGTCGCGGTGGATTGTTCGGGAGTGAAGATGTGGGTGGCGCGGTGTTTTGGGCCCATCCGGCAGGCAGTGAAGGTCTCGAGGATGCTGTTCTGAAGGCAGACAGAGGAGAAACAGGTGGGGATGATGAGGATGCTGTCGGCGGTTGGGCGGATGAGTCTGGAATTGCTGCTGCGCTTGGAAATCATTGGGCGGATGCGGTGTGCATTGAGCAGGATGTTGACAAGTGCCGAAGCGCTGTCGCGAAGATGAGGGCAAACACCGGGGAGATTGAGCTTTCCAACCGCGTGCTGGAAGTAGTTGAGACGTGGCCGGTGCGGGGTGACGGTGGCTCCGCTGCTGAGGAGGAGCTGCGAGGTGCGGTGTGCGTCCTAAAGCGTGTGGTGGAAGAGACCGATGCTCTCTGGAGCCGATGGGATACAGAGGAGAAGTTGTTGCGGGCAAGGCTTGACGCTGCCGTCGCTGAGCTCTGGCGTATGGAGGTGCTGGAGCTGCGGGGACCGGATGAAAAGAGGAGCAGTCTACTGGAGGAGCTGCGACAGACGCACCGCAGCCTCGGGGGGGAACTGCACGCAGTTCGGTGCAACTTGGATGCGCTGCAGCAGGTGCGGCAGCGCCAGCAAGCGTCGCTGCTGGGGAAACTGCAGGAATGCTCGCCTAGCGTGGCAGCGGTGTACATGCAGAAGGGCTTGGTGGTGGAGCGGCGCGAGCCGTACGCGCTCTCCGTTGCGGTGGGAAGCATGCTATTTTTGGCTGTCGGAACCCTCATGTACAAGAAATATACGCTTCACTAGCAATGCGCATAGCTTCGCTTAGTCGCTTCATTTCCTCCCGTCGTTGCTGCTGTCGCGTAGGAGTGCTGGAGGTGTGGGGGGCTGTTGGTGCGTCATCTTGCCTGTTGTTCCCACTCTGTCTGTGTGCGTGTGTGATGGATGCCGCAGGGCGAGTGCAGGCAGCGTCATATGCCGCTACTTTCCTCTTTTCTCTCTTTTTCTCTCCTCTGCGCGCACACTGGCGGCTGCAGGAACCCTTCTGACCGCAGTACAGCACGGGGGAAGCGAGCGCACGCCAGGAATACACACGGCAGACAAAAGGACCTCCACGCTCGAAAGCGAAGTTATACACAGATGCCGGACCCGGTTGCGTCGGCCCAAAACAACGCGAGCACCGTTGTGGGCGAGGCGATGGGCGGTGGCAGGCAGGTGTGGCACTCGCCACAGCAGACCCTCACGACGGTTGCAAGTGTTGACATGGACGACTACGAGAGAAACTCGCCGTCGGGTTGCTGCGCCTCCGTATGCCCATCAGTTCGCCCATACGCCTCCCCGGTATTTCTGCAGCAAATTCTGATGCACGACGATGATGACGACGCCTTGGATTTGGCGGCCGTTCTCATTAGCACTGAAGCAGCCCGTCGAAACGTGATAGAGAACGAGGCCTACTTTGAGCGCCGCGGCCTGCTTAAGGTCTTTTTGGGCCGCATGAAATCTGGAAGCGGGGGCGACTCGCACGCCTTGGTTGCGGTGTTGACGGCCAACGGCACAAGCACCAGACAACAACGGGCGTCAAGAGAAGTGGATGCAGCAGAGCTGCAGCAATCTCCTGGACCGCAGCTGAGCGACAACGTGTGTGTGGGAGAGGCAGTTGGCGGTGCAGGGCATATGAAGCGCACCTCCCTCGTATTCACCGAGCACCAGTCGGAGGAACTTCGATTGTTGACCTTCTGTTCATCTGTTGTCATGAAGGAAGGGCCTGTGTCACCTGTAGGACATGTAGTCGATGAGGTAATGGTAGAAGAAGAACAGCAGGAGCCGCATGCGCTGTATAATTCTGCCGGTGGTGTGAAATGTTACGGTGCTGTTGGAAATGTGGGGGATGAAAGGGTGAGCTTTGTGAAAGGCGATGGTGTTCAAGGTGTCCTGCGGTTCTCTAGTGTCATGAGAGTGTCGATGTACGGCGCGAAGGGAAGGAGTGCATGGTGCGTGACGCCCTACCCCTATCAGCAGGAAGAGTCTGTGTTTCAGGAAGGCACTTCTACTTCTGCAGATGCAGCAGCAGCAGCAGCAGCAGCAGTTGAGTGGGGGATGCTGGCAACTGTCGACGCGCTGCTACAGTCGTCGTCATTTGGAAGAATTACGCGACACTTGGTGCTGCGCGCCCTTACGGTCGGCATCATTGGACTGATGACGCTGCACGGTGGTCTCGTTGGCAGCATGGATATCCTTGTCAAGGTGGACGAACCTGTTTCAAGAGAAAACAGCCTCAAGTTCAGCCTTGCAGTTGTCAATGCTGTGGCTTTTAGCCTGTTTGTCCCGCTCGTTTGTATTCCCCTCCGTGGAATGCACGCCATGCCGCACATCGTGTTACTTGCCGCCACCAGCGCGACAGTCGGTAGTGCGTTTTGCCTCACGTACGGCTTCTCACAGGGTGACTTTGGGCTGCTGTTCTTGGGACAGGTGCTGCACGGGATTGGGTTTTCTGGGTGTGTGGTCTCACTCCTGTTGTTTTCTTGTGTGAAAGTGGGTGCCGAGCTGGGCATCCCTTCATTTCTGTCCCTTTCCCTTTACACTTGGCTGGCGTGCAGTGTGTTGGGGTTCTTCGTATTTCCCAGTATTGCACGCAACAGCAGCGGTGGCACCGTGGAAGCGGTGGGCGTCTTTCTCCTCGCTGCGTGGATGGCACTTGTGCTGGCGCTCGGCGTTTGCTTACTACTGCCGCCAGCCGCCTGTCACGGTGCATTCAACAATTTTCTCCGCGCTTGCAGCTCTCCAAGTCTCAGAATGGCCGTTTGGCGTCTTGAGCTCTGCTTTGTGTTCCGCGCTCTGGCATATGCCTGCCTCCTTTCCGGAGTATATCTACTCACCATTGGGGGTCAGACACTGCAGGTGTCGCCGTCGCTGTCCACACCGACGTCTACCGTTCGAGCCGACGGCAAAATAATGACCCCACTGGGGTTTTCAGCCGGTGAAACGTGCCTGCTGTTTCTCAGTGCACTTGTGGCGCTTCCCCTGAGCCTCGTGCCGCTATTTGGGCCAGTTGTGCGCCTGGGTGAGTGTGGCCTTGCAGCTGCTGCAGCAACGGCAGCGTTGGCAGTTGTCCTCAGCACAGACTCAGCGTCTTTCTCGCCATCTGCCGCCATTACATGCGGTGTGTCGCTTGCGCTAACAATGGCAGGGCTATTGCGCTCACTTGCGGTGGTGCAGTGTGGTTCCTTGGCAGCGGCATCGGCATTGCTGTTGGTAGTCCTCCTCGCAGCATGTATGATCCTTCTGCAGGGTATTGCAGCGGGACTGTTGGGCTACCGCCTGCAGCCGATTGGAACCGGCACTGAGGAAGGGGTGTCGGCGATGCAGCGGAGGGATGTCTTGTACACATCTCTGACGGTGTGTTCTGCGGCGGTTTTGCTGCAAGTGGCAGCTTCACTTCATTCGCTTTACATGTACCACCGCCATCATTATGGCGTCTGCAACGCATGGCAGCGTGTCGAGGGAACGAGCGTTGAGGCAATGAATGAACAGCGGCCGAGACGCACGAGGGAGCTGGTGGGGGTGTGATGTGTGCAGCCTCGCCATGTGGAGGGGGAAGCGGGGCACGCAGCGTGTGTGTATGTGTGTTTTTTTGTTTGTTTGTTTGCTCTTCTTTCAGAGGCGAGAAAAAAAAATATATATATATATTTATTTATGTTTGAAGCATTCCATTTTCTCCTTTGCTTTCAACACACCCACCTCCAAACAAAGAAAGCAAAAAAAAAAAAGGGGAATTCCCCCCCTTTTTTTTTTTTTTTGGGTGGGTGGGGTGGAGGAGGGGGAGGAGGGGGGGTGGGGAATTTCGCTCTTGTTGTGGTATGAGCGTGTCGTCCTCGTGTCTGCTACTTTTTTTTTTTTTTTTTGAGAGGGGGGGTGGTGCACTGGTGCTGCCAGCGTTTCATGTGTTTGATGTTTGCTGCTGTGTTGTTGTTGTCGTCACCACCACCACCACCACCACTGTGAGAAGCAGCGGCTCACAGCGTGAGTCCATCTCTCTCTTTCTCTTGCTCCTCCGATTCCAGTCTTCTCACTTGGCCGGTCAAGCTGCAGTTGCCTGCAGTCATGAGTGCCGCGCTGCAGCCAGACCATGACCTGTTTGACTGCAACGTCCTGGACTTTGCCACCTACGAGGAGTACCTCGACCAGCAGGTGACACCGGAGGATCTCTTCTTCCTTGGGGACCAGGACACGGCGCGGCAGATTGTGGAGCTCGGCTACAAGGGCAAGGACTTCCTCAGCCGCAGCGAGTTTGAGGCTGCACGCATTCTCGCACTAGATGGCCCATCAAAGAGCGAGGAGACGGCAGATGTCATCTGCAGCACGGGTGCGAAACTCGATGACTCCCCGCTGCTCAGCGCGCTGGCAAAGCGGGAGGAGCTCGTGCGGAATGGGAAGCTGTCGACGATCATCTTCCTGCGCGACGTGGTCCGCGGGCAGGAGGTGTCGGCGTACATCGACTACGGTCACCGCCTCAAGACGGAGAACTTCGCAGAGTACTTTGAGAGGCGCAAGCGACTCACGCCACGGCGCACGGATCTGAGCTACTACAACTGGAAGACACACACGCTCTTCTTCAACAACAGCTACACGTTTCAGGTGCTCGCCGACAACGAGATGGGGCTTCTCATGAAGCACAAGCGCGACAGGAAGACAATTAACGTCGACCCGCGTGCGCCGACGCCGGGAGACAACAGTAACCGCACGGTGATTCAGACCACGGAGTATGTGCAGGTGACCATCTACGACCACGTCACGCGGCGGAAGAATTAGCCTGGCGGCGGCAACAGCGAGAACACACACACACACACAAAAAAAAAAAAAAAAATGTTGGAATGAAGTGAATGCATGTAAACACAAGCAAGCGGCGCAATTCTCTACGTGTCTGCCTTCCGCCGCACACCCTCTTTGCATTTGAACTACTCATCCTGATCCTGCACCACTCCTGCAGTGTGGCTGCAATACTTCACGTGCATCTATATCACCCTTTCCGCCATCCTTTGCCACTGCCACTGCCACTACCACGGTGGCGGTGGCGGCAACGCTAAGGGTAACACACAAGCTAAGCAAGTAAACGAATATAAATACACGCACACCCGCATCGCTGCTGCTCGCCTTAAGAGATGCTGCCGACAAGTGGCCCAATCGCTGCGCACAAGGATCACGAGGTGGTGTTCGGTGTGGTGGACGGCGAGGATCGTGGTCCAAACCCAATGCACCCTCCGCGCCGCCGCAATGACCCATTGTTTTGGCTGCGTGATGACTCCCGCGAGAATCCAGAAGTCATTGCACACCTGAAGCTTGAGCAGGCGCACTTTGAGGCGCGCACAGCGGACATCAAGGACCTCGCCGAGGTCGTGTACAAGGAGAACATTTCACATATTCAGGAAAGCGACATGTCGGCGCCGTACATGCACGGGGGATATGTGTACTACACGCGGGAGATAAGTGGGTTGTCGTACAAGATTCACTGCCGCGTTCTGGCGGGAAAGACTCCTGGGAACGCTGAGGACGAACAAGTGCTTCTGGACGAAAATAAACTGGCAGAAGGAAAGGCATTCTGCGTCGTGCACTGTGTGAAGCCAGCTCCTCCGGACCACGCGCCTGTTGCATACTCCGTGGACTACACTGGAGACGAGGCTTACAGCATTCGCTTCACACAAGACGCGCCACAGGATGTGGTGGAAAACACCAATGGTGACATTGTGTGGGGCCCCTCTGCATCATCCTTCTTCTATGCCACTATGGATGCAACGAAACGGGACCACAAGATCTGGCGGCACATTGTGGGGCACCCGCAGTCGGAGGATGTTTGCCTCTACACGGAGGATGATCCGTGCTTCCGTGTTTTTCTGGGGAAATCGGGTGATGGCAACACGCTATTCATCGGTTCTGCCTCTTCGGAAACGACGGAGATTCACCTACTGGATCTGCGCAAGGGCGATGCCCACGCGGAACTTGAGACGGTGCGACCGCGTGAAAAGGGTATACGCTACAATGTGGAGCTTCATGGCACTGAGACGCTGGTGGTACTGACGAACAAAGACAAGTGCATGAATGGCAAGGTGGTGCTCGCCAGACGGTGTGCCCCGTCGCTGTGGGAAAACGTTATTGTTCCACACAAGGATGATATTTTTATTGAGGATATTGGAGTGTACGCAAGCTTTATAGTGTTTGCCGGTCGCCGTGGGGGCCTGTCGCGGGTCTGGTATATGCAACTTGGCTCTGATGGCTCCTTTGACGGCGCCGCGATGCAGGAGCTGCAGTTTGACGAGTCTGTCTTCACCGCCCGACCCATCTTCTCCCAAATGAAGATGTACGACACCGCGACATTGCGCATCACGTACTCCTCCATGACAACCCCTACCACGTGGTATGATGTGTCTCTGGCGAGCGGCAGCCGAGTAACTGTGAAGGTGCGTGAGGTGGGAGGTGGATTTAACGCGCAGAACTACGTCTGCAAACGTCTTTTTGCCACGGCGCCAGATGGGATGCAGATACCCATTTCCATCGTGCATGATGTTAGTCTCAACATGCAGGAGCCCCATCCAACGATGCTGTACGCCTATGGCTCCTACGGCGTCTGCATAGAACCGGAGTTTTCCATCGGTTACTTGCCATTTGTGGATCGCGGCATGATTTACGCCATTGCACATGTTCGTGGAGGCGGAGAAATGGGTCGTGCGTGGTACGAGGTGGGTGCAAAGTACCTGACGAAGCGCAACACCTTCATGGACTTTATCGTGTGTGCAGAGTACCTTATCGAGTGTGGATTGACGACGGCGTCGCAGATGGCGTGCGAAGGACGCAGTGCGGGTGGTTTGCTGATCGGTGCCGTTCTCAACATGCGACCGGATCTCTTCCGTGTGGCTCTCGCAGGTGTACCTTTTGTGGATGTCATGACAACAATGTGCGATCCGAGCATCCCTCTCACGACAGGCGAATGGGAAGAATGGGGAAACCCAAATGAGTACAAATTCTTTGATTACATGAACAGTTACAGTCCCATTGACAATGTGCGTGCACAGGATTATCCACATTTATTTGTGCAGGCGGGGCTGCACGACCCGCGGGTGGCGTACTGGGAGCCGGCAAAGTGGGTTTCCAAACTCCGCGAACTGAAAACAGACGGGAACGATCTGCTGTTCAACATTGAACTTGACACGGGGCACTTTGCAGCGAGCGACCGCTATAAGTATTGGCGGGGAAAGTCGGTACAGCAGGCATTTGTGCTCAAGCACCTTTTGTGTGCGCGAGCGCTGCTACGGAGGTGACCGCCGCGTGTGCTCGCCTGTTTATTTGTAGATGTGTGGTTTAGTAGGGGAATGATGCGCCCTTCTGTTTTTTTGTTGTTGTTGTTGTTGTTGTTGTTGTTGTTGTTGTTGTTGTTTTTTTTTTTTTTTGGGGGGGGGGGGGGGGGGGGGCTGCGTGTTCTCCTCTACAGGCATTGCGGCTGTGGATCGCTCGTGCGTTTGTTTCGCCAGGTGCTGCCTGTGCGCAGACTTATGCGTCACATGCGTCTCCTCCTGCTTTCCCACTTTGCACCTGCACACTTCTCTTCTGCGTGACGACGCACCACAAGCCACACACACGCACACGCACACATCACCCCTCCAACACAAGCCGTTAGAAAAATGTCTACACTGGACGAGTGTCGGAGGAACGTCAGACTGGCGTTGCGCCAGTTTGCAACCCTTTCACTGTCATCGGCCGATCAGGCTCTCATTGAGCGGCAGCGAAACCGCTTGCGTCAGCTTCTCACCGAACTGCGCCGTTGCTCTGCCAAAATGTTGCACTCTGAAAAAATCGGTACCGGTAGCACGGCGTCGCGTGCGGGACCAGATGTTGTGCAGCGGCAAAGGAAACAAAAGGGAAAACGCATGACCGCAGCCTCCACGACGCAACTGGGTGTATCGACGCACCCGCCTAAGAATTCGGCGGCTGCATGTGTCAACCATCACCGTGATCACCCTCACGTGGAGGCGGAGGCTATCGTTGTATTCGCCGAGGAGTGCATCGCCGCGGCGCAGTACTTGTTGGCCAAGGGACTGTACGGTGATGTGTTGGATGTCTGCTTGGAGTTGCTGGAAAAAGACATCTGTGGGATGCTGCGTGACATCGCAGCGCAGGCCAAGAAGGCACCTGGTGAAAATACAGCCAATGAACCGGCATTACTGCTCTTACGGCAGCGGCAAGAGCTCGAGGGCGCGAGCATTCCACTTGCCGGACGGCCCAATATTACAGAGAAGGAGTGGATTCTTCATGTCTGGCGTCTCGTGGCTCAGTACGACGTGTTGGGACAGACGTGCCACTTCTATCATTCTTTTGAGGCGGATCCATACCTCGAGGAGCGGGCCCACACATTCGGGCGTGCACTAAGTCATCTCGATGCAACGACATCGCGGCTACTTGCCGTCGCAGAGGTGGACGCTGATGATAGTTACTTCATCCTCTTTGATGGCGGTGTGATGGTGTACGAGATGTGCCTCTACATAATGCGGCGCGCGGGAAATGGCGTGGAGGACGTGGTGCGGCACGTGGTGCGACACCTAGGGCTTTGCCTAGAGTTGTGTGAAGCGGCAACACTCAAGTTGGCGACGGTGCGCTACATGCCCTGGCGCCTTCGCCTGTACGACTACATGTCGGTGTGCTACGAGCAGCAGGGGATGTATGTAGAAGCGCTCCTGGTGGCGCAGCGGGCGTTGCGAAAGGTGCGGGAGTTGATAGAGCTTGAGTATGTTGACCCTCTGCAGCCGCCGCCAGCAGCAAGCCAGGAGATTATGCTGCATGCATTGTACCACGCCTTCCTCAACGTGATGCGGTATACGTGGTATGTGAATTGTACCACAAATCACGGCACATCTACAGCAGCAGTGACCAGTGGTAGTGGTGGTGGTGGCGGTGGAGTGCCCGTTGATGGCATTGCGTCGCCAAGGTCCCCCGCGCTGGCACCTGGTTGGCGTACGCACAGCCAGCAGGACCCACCACTGGGTGACATGCCGCGCAACGGTCTCGAGATGATCGAGCGAGCTTGGCAGTTACTACTCGGAGTGGAACTACCAAAGCACCCTGGATGTTCCGCATACCCCTCCTCCATGTCGCAGCCGGATGGAAAAACGATCTATCAGCAGATGGATCTGGATAAAAGGAAGCTTGTGGCAGAGCGTGTGGGGGTGCATTTAGTGCGGTTCCTCTTATCCTTCGCGACGGCGCCGTCTCCGGCATCATCATCATCATCACCGGTACCACCAATGGTGAGAAGCAGCGGCAGCATGCAGTCAAACCAGCCCAAGTCATCGGGGGTTACAGCAAGGTGTCTTAATGCGTGGGCAATTGATGCGCTTGAGTTTATCACACACCATGTGGTCTGTGACTACGCGCGCGCAAACCCTGCTGTAAAGGAGCAGGGCTTGGCGGGGGAATTTGCAGAAGTGCAGCTGTCGCTAGAGGAGAAGCAACGGCAACAGCTGCAGACGTCCCTCTCAGTGAACCAGACCTCTGGACAAGAAAAGAGTGGCGCGCATCGGAGGCCAAACCGTGCACAAGGCAATCATGTGCAGCCCGCGCCTCAGCAGAGCATGTCTCCTGCAGCGGATGAGGCACTTCTGAGTAGTCTAGCGCTGGAAAGCCTGTTGCAAGCCCTCTCTCCACTCAAACCGCCGATGTATGTTGGATGGGAGAAGGACAAGGGCATCATCCTCCACCACCACCACCACCACAAGGCAGATGAAATGGATGAAGAGGCTGCGCTGTTAGCGCTTGTTCTGCATCGCGTACTGTACGATGGAAAGGATGCGAAACTGTACGATTGTCTGTGTTCCTGCACTCTCACATGCGTACAGCACTGGATAGATGAAAGCTCGAAGCATAAGAAGAAGGCGGTGGCGGTGGCGGTGGTGGAAGAATGGAAAAGCAATGATGGCGGCACGATGACCCAAACGTCGCCCAAGAGAGTCTCTCAGGTGCGTCTTATGGAGCTCGTGTGTGTGTTGCTGCGTCTCCTTCAGCGCATGCGGCGACTGGAGGGAACTGTGACGACCCGCATGTGTGACCTTTCGGCCATAGCGCAGGAACTGAGGCGAGTCTCGGAGCTTTATGCTGCCCCCACGATAGATGCCTTCTCTAGAAGCATTCGGCAGGGAATGAAAGGCAGTGTTGCTCCCACATCTTGCGGTGCTGGGCTTTGGAAGCAATCCATATTGGGGACTACCGTGACGATATCCAACTCGTTTACTGCTGTCTGCCAGAAGATTCTGGAGGAAGGCGCCAACTTCCTGCAGCAACGAGTACACACCTTTGCATCACACTCCACCCATCCTGAACGCGCAGCAGAGGGTTTTCTCTCCTCAGCAAGTATGACAGGCGGACTGCGTGGGGTACGGGCGGATCAGGATTTAGTGGATGAGTATCACCGTGTGGTTTGCACATACCTGGAGGCGAAGGTAAACAGCGGGTTGACGGACGCGACGGAAATTGGCAGACTTGTCCTCAGGTACGCCAAGGAAGTTGAGGAGGAAGTGTCAACACACAAAAGGCAGAGGAAAACAAGAGAAAATGCCAAGGATGGGCGTGAGAATGACGCATCGACGAACGCAGGAAACAGCAAGCCGCAATGTGGGGCTACGAAACGGTCCCATGCACCGGGCGACGCCATGCATGCGCTGCATAAGAAGTGTGAGCGCGTCCACATGGTGCTCGCCGCCATCCACATTTCGCTTGAGAGCCTTACGAGGCGTCAAACACGACCGCAGGTGTGGAAGCGGGGTGAGAAGAGTGGCTCCGATGCGAACGCAGAGACGAAGGTGCACCTGATGCAGGGGATGGCACGGACACAAAAAGAGTCGTCCAGATTTTTCCAGGATCAGGCGATGCGTGACATGCGGGCGGAACTGGTGCGGCACGTGGTGGAACTTCGGTGGTACGGTGCGTTGTGCCGGCAACATTACGCTGCAATGGAGAAGCAGCAATCGGATATTAAGTTACTCATGGAGCGGCAGGCGAACACGAAGGTGTACGGTGCCGCCACAATGAAGGAGATCAACATTCTCAACATGCTGAGGCAGACGGATCCGATGAGCCCGCGGAGCGACGACGACGAAAAGCGGCGTCTGCTCTCATGGGCGCGTGACGAGGGCGATGATCTGCTGCATGCCTTGGTTCTCATCTCTCTTGCGCCACACCAGTTGCAGCCCAAAGCCCAGCGTGAGATGCTAGATGAGGCATTTCGCCTGCTTCAGTCCAAAGAGAACTGCCAAGGGCGAGAGCAGGTGATGGCGCTGTGCACAAGGCCGGCGGAAAAGAGCATGTATTCACCCTTTATGATTTGGTGCTATGCCGCAATCGTGTGCGGGAAGTTGGGTCTTACAAGCATGATGGAGGTCGCGAAGAGTGTTCTCTATGAGGCGTTTGTGAGCAGCAGCGGCGGCGGCGACAATAACAACAACAACACCACCGATGCGGCTAAAGTGGGTTGCCTGGGGGACAAGAATGATGTAGACATGGATGCAGCCGCCAGGAAACACGACGTTGGTGCTGCTGCGGTTTCCACTGATCCCTCTTGTTTGTTTGTGGTGTGCCCCAACGAGGCAATGATCTCAGCGTCCTCGCCACTGCTGTTGCGGACACTTGTCTCGGCGATCCTGTGGATGTCAAGGGTGGAAATGGGTCAGAAACCGTACCGGAATTTTGAAACCACAGGCATCATGCCTTTCACTGAGAAGGGAGTGATGATGGAGTTGCCCTTCAAACAGCGGTATGGACTCGCATATACACAGCTATGGCATATGCGTAGCGCCTACCGCATTCAGTTTGCCATGGAACTTGCCTACCGTGTGCGGGATAATGAGTTGATGCTGCAGTGTGCCTTTGAGCTTTTTAACGCGCTCCTTCCAACGCTGGTAGACGAAAATTACTGTCCTCTTGTGCTTCGGCCACTTGCCACATTGTGTGAGGCACTTATGCGGCAGCCAACCTCCATTTGGGCCGACGCTCATGTGCAGTTGTTGTCAGCCCGCACAATCGATGCATTGCTCAGGACGGTGCAGCGAATGAGCACCGTCGCGGAACCTGTTGGTGCGGAAGCCGAAGAAGAAGCAGCAGCAGCAGCAGCAGCAATGCCCGATGGTCCCTCAGGCTTGCCGGTGGTGATTCCAACGTCCCTTCAGGGGTGGTACGAGTTGCTCCTTCGCGTCTTTCAACATGTGTGGGTTCGTGTGTACAACCACCCCAACCCGCGCCAGCTGCGCTACCAACAAGGGGTGCAGAGGGCTGCGAAGGAGGTGCGGCTCGTGCTTTGCTCCGATCAAGGCGCTTCTGGTACGGCTGCCGACCCTTCCCGTTCCTCTTCTTGTACATCAAAATCGAAGGAAGGCGGTCGCTCCGCCAAGGCAAAAAGAGCTGCTGATGCTGCTGCTTCCGCTTCTGTGGGAGTGGATGGAACAAGTGACGGGGAGTGGCCTGCGTTCCCGGGTAATGCGTACATCGCGACAGGGACAATCCTCGACGATTGTGTTCCCATTGAATTCCTTGAGCTTCTTGGCGCCATTCTTTTCACTGTACCAGGCAGTACTGCCATTGCCACTGCCACCACTCAGCTGCATAGCACGTCGCGCAACAAAAAGACTGATCCCTCATCGACACCCACATACAGCACTAGGGGTCTGGAGGGGGTTCCTGCTCTGCTGCTCGATGTAGCGCAGGTCATCAGCACAAAGTCTGTGCACATCGCGATTGAGCGCCTGCAGAAGGCTGCTGCTGAAGATGATCCCCTCTATGCAAAAACTGCCGTCTACATTGTCGAACATCTTCTTCGACAGGGCGACATAACGACGGCGCAGCGCGTGGCGTCGGATGCTCTGGAGACTATTCAAAAGCTGCATGACCGCATGAAGGAGTGCCAGCAGGTGGTGATGGACAATATGCTCAGTTGGCTTCAGCGAGGAGGATACATGCTGGTGACACCCACGCAGTCATGCAAAAGGAAGCCGGAGGAAGATGTCCCTGCAAATAGCAGAGGTCGAAAATCCCAATTGGTTGCAAAAATGGGAACGGAAGCAGGCGCGAAAGCGGAGGGGTTGTGTGAGGTTTCCAGTAGTAATAAAAGGAAGTGGACATTTGCAGAACAGCAGATGCTTCGGCAGCTTACACGTGGGTTTGCATGGATCCGCCGGCGGCGCACGCTACACTGGGTTAGGAACCGTGTGATGCAATTCACCGCGCCTTACCAAGCGCAGCTTCACTTTTACCTCTCGACGAGTTTGCAGGCTGTATTGGAGCGGCGAAAGTTGCGACAAGTGCATGATAAGTGCGAACGGGAAGAAGCAGTCTCTGTTACTGTTGCTGCTGCTGCTGCTGCGCAAGAGGGGGGACATGGGAAGGAGAGGTCGGATGGAGAGGGATGCTTCCTGCGGCACGCGTTACGGGCAGCAGTGTTGTTTAACCGCTGTGGGTTTCCTTCCCGTGCGTTTGCAGCCATCTCATCTGCCATTGATGGTCTGCGCGGGCTTGTGTGCGAGGATCCGCCCGATATAACGATTCCGGATGAACTGCTACTGCAACTTTGTAGTGGCGATGAGGTCGCACAAGCGATAACAAAATCCGCTTCGATTTTGAGCCAAAAGACTGAGATGGTGCAGGCGGGTGTTTCGCAGAAGTTGAACCGTTGGAGTCGTCCTGTACTTCCCCTGGCGCATGCGCTGCATGAGATTCTGTTTCTATACTCGCATGGTTATGCTGACAGCCGCCGCGATATGGAGTTTCTCCAGCCTGCTGCGGTGAAAGTTGGGCGGGATGTGCTTCTCGAGGAGCAGCTGCATTTTCAGGGTCGTGTGACGTCATTGCATGCACACGTTTCAGCGCTGGGCCAGTACGAGGAGTCCCGTCTTGTCCATCTCTCCATTATGGAGTCCAAAAGGATGGCGAAGTCGCTCCTGTGGAAGACGCGGGATGTACAAGATGCGGAGGAGCGAGAGAGGAAGGGGGTGTACCAGAGGTGGTGGAGCGAGTTGGGCGTGCTTTTAGCGAGTTATGCCGCGGTGCTCCCGACAAGGGAGGCGTGTGCTGTCGTGATGCAGCAGGAGCTCGCCGCGGCTCACGGGCAGCATGACGCGCTGGCGGCGGGAGTCGGGGAAGAAGTGGATGGCGTGGTTGAGCCGAGGCAGCGGGAGGCGGCGGCGCCGAAGAAAAAGAAGAAGCTGCCAACACACGCCAAAGCAAATAAGGCACTTTTACACCCCGTTTGTGTCGAGGGGGGTGACACGTTTCTTGCGCTTCTGGCACAGCGGTTGGGCTCGGCGCTGCCAGCTGAGTTGATCATCAGGCACCTCATGTTTTTGCTGCGGTACATGCAGTTCGGCCGCCAGCTCGCGGCGTTGGATCTTGTGGAGAAGGTGCACCAGCTCTCCGGCGGACTATTCGCTGCCTCCCTGCTGCCATTTGCACTTAGCCTCCAGTGCAGCATTGGGGTACCACTGAGCGACAAGTTTCTCGCCGAATACGCGCAGCTGCGCCGGAATGAGCCGCTGCACAAGCACCTCGTGCGACAGGCCCAGCGCTCGTGGGAGCAATACATGCTGACCGAGATGTACCAGCGTGCCTTGCAACGTCTTTCTCGGACGCTGCTTCCGTCGAAGCGCACCGCGGCAGACGACACCAGGCACCCCTCTTTTCTCACCGATGGGGAAGGGTCGGTGTTGAGAAATAGAAATAACAGCAATAGCTTCTCTCTTGTGTCAGCGCGTGGTGAGGTGCAATGTGTAACTTTGCATGAGGTGATTGCTTGCTTTGAAGCCACCATAATGCACATGCGGAAGTCTCGCCTCTTTGGTCCGCTTGCGGAACAGCTGTATGAGCTTGGGCGTATTCACCTCTTGCACCGCCAGCGTGCAGAGGCGGAGCGCTGTTGGTTGGAAGCTGTTGACGCAGCGCTAGAGACGCCAGACAGTCTGCGGCGGCCTGCAGCTGCGTGGGCGGACTTTCCTGTCATGGTGATTGGTTTTCCCCGTCTGATACTCGCCACCCTGTCATTGAGCTCGCTAGCCATGTACACGTACCGTGAGCAGCAAGGACGGGCCGTTGATGCTCACCTGCTTGCCGCCCGCATCCTGGAGTGTTTCTTTGAGCGAGACACCTCCATCAGCCTTCCACGTCACCTGCGTGACTTTGGCGGCTTTGTGCTGGATGACCTCATCGTGCTTCCACACCTTAGTGACTCGCTCTTGACGATGATGCCGCAGGTGGTGCACCACATGCTGTTTATTGCGTGGGAGTTGCTCAAATTTAGGTTTCCGCTCTATGCTGCGATGGTCGCCTCGCTAACCGAATATCTTGCGCGGACATACACCCGTCACGTTTCTCTCACGGTAGAGGCACGACTCATACAGGCGACTGCGGCATCGCACTTTGGGAGTTACAGAGCATCTATGAAAGTACTGCGAGATGTCTGCCGGGGCGTTCGTATTCCCTCTGGGGCACTTGACAGCACCGCACTGCGTCTGCACGCGGCGGTCGAGTGTAATGAGGCTCCCAGGACAAGGAAGAACATGAAGCGTGGCGACACTAAGCCAGGGTTGGCCCACCGAACTGGAGACCTTCAATCTGAAGTTCTCCAGCAGCAGCAGCAGCAGGCGCAGGAGGCTTTGTATGAAGAGAGCGAAACCCCTCTAAGTCCTGGGAACATGATGTGTGTGCAGGCCTTCCTGGCACAATGCCTCTACTCGAGTCCTGGGGAGTCGGCAAGTCTAGCCTCTTCTACTGCGCACTCCTCCTCTTTATCCTCCCCGGCTGCTGCCGCTGTTGCTATCAGCGCTACTACCACAGGTGCCGGAGGCGGGCTGCATGAGGCAGTGGCAGTATTGTATGGTCTGAGTCTGTCGCATCGGGTGGAACTTGCGCTCGCCGAATCCCTTGTTGCCCTTGGATCAAAAGAAGCTGCCTATGTGTGGTGCGCTCACGTCGCGTACAATCAAATACCGGGGCCGAATGAGAAGCGTGGTGGGCGCACGCGGATTTTGCAGCGGGTGCCGCCACATAGATTCGCCAACTCTGCATGTCTGGAGGCCCTGAGTGCTGCGGAGCGTATTCTGCATTCACTGCTGGCGCGGTTACTTGCACAATCTACTGGTGCCACGGCGGATGCTGTGGATAGGAAGAGCCATGCACGGGAGAAAAATACTCCAGCAGTGCCAGAGGACGCGAAGAAAAGGCAATTTCTTGAGCTCGAGCGGACATACGTGCGCTGCACCTCGGAGTTTCTGCTTGCAAAAATTTTTACCGCACGTGGGGAGTGTATTAAGGCACTAGAGAAGCTGCAGTCGATCGTGACTTCTTTCAATGAACGCACCGGCAGAAATGCTGATGGTGACACTAGGGGTGGTGTATTCACATGCAGCGTTCCCGGTGTACCGTCGTTTCTCTGGACACTCGAAACCCACACCTTTTGGTGCGGTGTGTACGAACTAATGGTCCTAAACCACATGCGGATGCGTGAGTACGGTGCAGCTCGGCAGGTGATTCATGACGCACTCGCTCTGTGTGATCAGTGCAATGATCCATACAGTGGGAGGTTGTTTTCACTCTATAGTGTCTCCATTGCCGTTCGCACAGGAGCCGCTGCGGAGGCGGGCGAGACTCTTCAGGCTTTGGGTCATGTCTCTCGTTCGATGCGGTGCGACAGCCGCATCGACATGTTGTGCGCGTGGACGATGGTGGCTACCGGATCACTGGAACGTGAGCTTTGGCGAGGTGAGAATCAGGAGCGGCAGTTGACCTCTTCCTCTTCTTCAATCGATAGACTTGAAGTCGCACTGCGGGCGCTGCGAGAGTACTGCGAAATGTACGGCCTGCCATCTGGCTCGCTGCCTGTTCTGGATGGCGACACACAACCGTGCCGTTTCCAGAGGCACGAGCAGCGTCCGTTTGTGGCGTGGAATACCGAAGCCGTCCTCCTTCACTACGCGTTGAATGTTCTTTCGAAGGAGTACATACATGGTGGGAAGCTTGAGTCTGCGAAGATGTTGCTGCGATATGCCATTTCAGTTCTCGTGTCGTACTACGACAGCAATGCACACCCCACACCCCTCATTGAGAGCCGCTTTATGCTGGCTCGCGTGCTGTGCCTTATTACACCTACACTACGCAGTGCACAGCTGCACCACCAGCATCATCTTCTTCATCGTTCGACAGACGCCTTGGGCGGTGGGATGTCCCCACAGGACTCCACCTTTGAAGAGGATGTCCTTGCGGCACTGGATCCAGCGCGACAAGAGCCTGTTCGGTTGCTGCTTTCCGTCGCACAGCAGGTGGTGACGAGTGGGACGCATGACTACAACATTTTACGGATTTCCCTGCTGCAGTTGGCGGTATTATTATCCCGTGCAGGGCAGTCGTTCCACACTATAGCCGCCACCTGTGTTGTGTTGGCAAAGCTTGTGGAAGACATGCGGTTCCACGTGTTCAGCGGCACGAGTATTTTTTCTTTATACAATGAAGATGCAATTGACATAAAGTTGGAGATGGCCTTCCCCGATAACATCACTGCCGCCTTTCAGTTCACACAGCGTACCTTGGGACACGTCTCGGACAGGAACGTAACTAGCGCAGAGAGCACTTCTCCCAGAGGGGCATCTGTGACACCTGAGCCGCGACGCACTTCACCGCGTTCCCGTGAGGAGAAGGAGAGGGCGGCTGCTGCACAGAAGAATGCCCTCTCGTTGCCCATTGTCGTTTCTGCCTTTGCCACCCTGCACCGGGAATGGTCGATGCAGTGTGTGTTTCTTCCTCCGGAGTCGCTGGATCTTGAGACGGCCCTGCGACATCTTCGTGCTTACCTGCAGGTAAAAACTGCGCCGCTTAGCTGCGGTTACCTTTGGTATAGCGAGGCCGTACGGGAAGCGCACATCAGGCAACAACAACAACAACAACAGCAGCAGCAGCAGCAACAACAACAACAACAACAGCAGCAGCAGGGACACGGACGCATTTCTGATAATAGTCGTGTTCAACGTGGTGCCGCTACCATTGCTCCTACCGATGCCGCAGGGACGTTGGCAACGCTGCTACCGCCCATTGTCATGGAGGGGCTTCCACCCCTGTTTTCTCCCGGCGGGAGACTCCTGCAGTTGGGAGTGCCAAAGGTGAATACAGTCTTCTGTCAATCCTTCGCGTGCGATGCAGTCAACATGTGTGGTAACGGGACTAGCAGATGCATCTCTACCACAGTGAAGCAAAAACGCGGTATTGCGTCTGGAGCGAAGAGTTCATCCCCGTCCTCTTGTGTGGGCTTCTCCGAGCCGTTGGCCCTCACATTTGTTCTGTTTGTCTCTCCAATCCATGATCCAAGTGTGGTGCATCCCCCGCCGCTGAATGAGAAGAGTCAACAGAACATCAACAAGAAGTCCACACGTACAACTGCGAAAAACTTATCAGCAACGGATGCAAAGGTCGTCACCGATGTGTCATTGATTTCAGACCCCTGGGCTGGGACGCAGTGCGTGGTGTTTGACGCTCCAGTTGACGAGTTACAGGCCTTGCAGGCGCATGCAGTGCAGACACTGCAATTGATGCAGATGTCATCGGCATCAGTCCCCGCTGGTGGTGGAAGTGGAGTGGTCGGCGGGTCATCATCATCATCTGCAGCAGCAGCAGCCGATGGTGAGGTGGCGGAAGAGGAACAGGATGACGTATTGGTTGGGACTGCGCTTTCGCGGCAGCTCCACGAGGCCATGAATGTCCTGAACGCAAAAATGATACCAGCATCTGGTAAAAAAGGGGTACGCACCACGACGACGCTCGATTTCCAGCCAAATGTCGCGGGTGTGAACAGTGGCAATATCAACAACACTGGCGGCGGCGGTGGCGGTGGTGGTGGCAGCAACAACAACAACAACAACAACAACAATAACAACAGCGGAAATCAGTCTGCCACACGACATGGAGGCCCTGTTCCACCGACAGATGCCACGGTGAGCGAGAGCGCGCCCCCAGTATCCGATGGTAAACCTGGTGTTTCAGTGCTAGACGATGTGAAGTCTAAGCTTGTGATTGGGTTCATTGAGCTGATCGTTCGTGCCGTGGTGCCCCGCGCTGTGACGGATGACCACCTGATGGAATCTTGTGTGGAGGCCCTCCTTCCTCGTTGTGCTGTGTCGGTAGAAGTTGTGCGGTTTCTAAAGTCGATGACAGAGGGCGACGGTGGTGGTGTCTCCCTCTTTCACCCAGGGATTCACGAGTGGTTTACCCGCGTAGTTGCGTTCGTGGCAGAGCACGCCTAATTTCCGCTGCCAGCTCCCCAACGCACACACGCACACCCCTCTGTTTTTGTTTGCTCATCTGTTGTTTGCGGGCAACCCGAAGAGATGGGGAGCACACGCACGAGACGCAGATAAAAAGTGGATGGGTAAATCAGGAGAGACCGGTGGATGTATCAAGATATTTAAATACATGCATTAGACAAATGACGAATGTGTTGGGTTGCGGGTGGGAAGGCGTCGACCGCCGCAATGCCAAAGCCACACATACACCCACGCACGCAGAGAGATAGAGGGAGAGAGAGAGAGAGAGAAAGAGACGGAGAAGTTTTGTTTTGTTTTGCGCAGGGAATGGGATGTGCCACAGATATGTATACGAGCGCCTTTCTCCGCGTGCGGTCTCAATGTAATGTAATGCGCAACACACACACTCATTCACTCTGTCTGTCTGTCTGTCTGTCTGTCTCTCTGTGTCTCTCTGTGTGTGTTCGCTCCCTCTTTCTCCCTCCATGAACTGCGTCAGTGGGACAAGAAGAGTGGGCAGGCTGTTCCCATGCAGGATCTCTTCCTCCTCTTCCTCCTCTCTGTCTGTCTTTGTGTGTATGTGTTACTGAAGGAACTCGCGCCGACATTACGCTGCGAACAGGTGGAAGAAGATATATATATATATATATATATATATATATATATATATATATATATATACACATACATACATACATACATACATCTATAAGCACAAAGCAGGAGGAATAGTAGTAGTAGTAGTTGTAGTTGTAGTTGTTGTTGTTGTTGTTGTTGTGAAGAATCATCGTAGATTCCCACAAACACCGTAATCTGATGATTTCAGGGGGCGGCGCCAAATGGAATCACACCCAACACTTGGGAGAGCCATTGACGTTCCTCCTCTGCTGCCCTGATGGCGGGGACGCGGTAGACGCGGTGGACGCGGTGGGATACCTCGACGCACTCTGCCACGCACTTCAACGCTGCGAAGAAAAGGATGCAGACTCTGTGAATACCATGGCAGTGCGTGTCTATCAGCCGCTCTCTGTGTACGTGGGTCTGCTGGAGGATCCAGAGGGCGAGCCCACGTCTCTGAGGGATGGGACACAGGTGGCACTGGATGAATGGTCGTCGATGCACTTGGCGGTAGTCATGCGACATGTAGAAGCAGTTACCGCGCTGTTGGCGTTCCACCAGCAACATGCGTCTTCCATATTGGAAGATATTATCTGTGATAGTGGCAGGGGCACCTCGCCAGAGAATGACACTGAAAGCGGGACCACTGCTACTGCTGCTATGGCGGAGAAAACCCTCTCAAAGTCCCAAAACAAAATGTCCAGCCGACTCCTGGGGTATCAGGCCCAGCCAGAGTTGGGTGGTGCCATCGCCATTTTGGAAAACGGTTATGGTGATGAGAATGCCGTGGCGCCTGGCGGCGGTACGTCGTCGCGGTTGTTCGTAGGGGTGGAACCGAAGTGCGCCATCTTTTTTGTGACAGGGATGCTGCAATCCCTCTTGCAGTGTGTGGTGTACGAGCGGAACCACCAGGACGGGGAGCCTCGGCAGAGTAGTGGCGGGAAGTGCTCTCCATCAGGCCTTGCGACAGGCGTTGTCAGAGCACACTGTGACACTCTGCTGGAGTACTACACCCGATTCCCCAGCTTGATAGTAGAACACGACGTCATGTACGAGGCATGTCATGCCGATCTCGCCACCCTAAACGATCTGATGCAGCTCTTCAATGGACTGTTGCTGCCTGTTCTTCGTGGAAGGCGCATGCCATACGCTGGTGCTAGTTCGCGGGACAGCTCGACGAATACAACACCGTGGGAAACACAACATGCTGCTGGTGTGCCCTGGTGTGGCCAGCAGCAGCAGCAGCAGCAACCTAATCAACACTTTCCTCAAGCGTCATTTATTCTCTCGTGTGCCGCGCAGGAGCATCACAAACTTGCCTTCTTGGTAACTTGGATCAATCTTCGGGAGGCGATGTCAATGGAACGGCATCCGCCTGGATCGGCGCGCAAGAACCGCGAGGCAAACGTTCTTAGTGACTTCTGCGTGTCACTGTGGAACCTCAAAAAATCTGGACATGTGGTACCGTCAACCTCCCTTTGGAGTGGGCACGTCTTTGTTCTCTCCCGACTTGTTTCCAGCGACTGCCCGCTGGAGCGATTTATTGACATTGTTGAAGAGGGCGATTACGCCATGTACTCTTCGGGGATGACAGCCTCCTTCATCGCGGTGATGGTGGCAGGGGCCGTGGTATCAGCCTTCCCAGAGAAGTGTCACCTCTTGCAGCTGCTATGCAAGAAGGTGAAGACGTTGCTGGTGGATGTCCCCGGTGTGGTCTCGCTGCTGCGACACTTCGTCTCCTCACCACCCGCAAATGACAGGGAGCGCTTTGATGAGCTCTGGCTTGCGGCAACACCGCTGTCTCGCGTGAAGAAGTTTACATCACGTGCGGAGATGTTGTCCTTCGCGTCGTTGGAGACAGTTCTGCTGGGTGCCGAGAAGTTGTGGAGCGCGCCCGGTGAGTTTAGTGGTGGTGCCAGTGGGCGAGCAAAAGTGCAGCGCGCGCTTCAGGCTTGGATTGGCATGTGCAGGGACTTTTTTGTCAGCCTGAGAGATCGGCCATTCACGGAGCAGCAGCAGCAGCAGCAGCGGCGTGCCGCCACCAGGTCCCTTGTAGATAATGACACTGCAACCACAATATCCACGCACACCACGGAGGACAATGAGGTTGATGTCTTGCGACGTGTCTGTGACGCCATCCCGCAGCGCCTTCAGTACGGTGATGCACCCTGCCACGCCATATATACCGTGTTGTACCCAAATGCACCACCACCAGCAGAAGCAGCAGCAGCAGCAGCAGCAGAAGAAGAAGAAGTTGGTGGTGGTGGTGGTGGGGATGATGGTGGGTGCGGTACGGGGAATGGCGCTTCTGATCACGACCTGGAGGCTGCATTTGCAGCTGCCCAAGCCACCTTCTCGCGGATGGCGGCCGACACAAGCAACAATATGAAGCTGAAATTCTACGGACTTTACAAGCAGGCCACCATCGGGGACATCAACGTCTCTAAGCCCTGGATGATGGATGCTGTTGGTCGCGCCAAGTGGGATGCATGGAACCAGCTCAAGGGAATGGGCAACGACGACGCGAAGCGGAAGTACATATCGGAGTTGCGCGTGTTGCAGGCTTCGGCTGCTGGTGGCAAGTAACTGAGTCACATTTTCTCAGCAATGGCATGGCCAAAGTAGCGGAGAAGAAGAAGAGGAAGAAGAAGAAGAAGAGGGCGTGTACAAGTAAATCAAAAGGTCTGGATTGGGGGATGAGAGACGGCGACTGCGAGGTGTTGTGTGCATGGATGAGTGAATGTGAAAACGAAGAAAATGAACCGAACGAAAAGAAAATTAAAAAAAAAAAAAGGAATACGTAGTTGATATGTGGCGGGAGTCGGAGAGAGGGGGGGGGGGGCGAAGGGAGGGGCCAAAAACCCCCAAGTGAAGGCTCGTCGTAATGACATCGTGCACGTTCCCCTGCGGATCCACGTGGCAATGCTGGAGGTTTGTGTGCAAACAAACCACCCACCCACTCACTCGTTTGCTGGGTTCGCTCAAGTGTGTACTCTGGCGGGGTGCTGCCTTGGCCACACGTGCAGTTGCAGGCCTGCACGGCTATTATTGCAACCAACCAACTCCTCTCTCTCTCTCTCTCTCTCTCTCTCTTCTCCGTCGGTGTGTACGAGACTACCGAATAGTACGACATCTTGCTTTGTTTGAGATCAGTAATGAGGAACGGCGAAAACAACTGCAGCGAGGGGCAACACGACAAGGAGAATATGGGGACGAAGCGCCCACGTCAGGAGGGGGAGGAGGTGGAGGTGGCGGTGAAGAAGAATGGAACGAAGGCGCGGACGGAGCTGCCGCAAGAGCCGCTGCTGCGCGAAAACCCCGACCGCTATGTAATATTTCCAATCAAGTATCATGACATTTGGAAAAAGTACAAGGAGGCGGAGAGCAGTATCTGGACGGTGGAGGAGATCGACCTGGGTAGTGACCTGACCGACTGGGCGAAGCTCAACGACGGGGAGCGGCACTTCATCAAGCATGTTCTGGCGTTCTTTGCCGCGAGCGACGGGATCGTGTTGGAGAATCTGGCGCAGCGGTTCATGACGGAGGTGCAGGTGCCGGAGGCGCGCTGCTTTTACGGGTTCCAGATTGCCATTGAGAACGTGCACTCGGAGACGTACTCCGTGCTGTTGGACACGTACATCACCGACACGACGGAGAAGGACCACCTGTTGCACGCCATACAAACAATTCCCTGCATCCAGAAGAAGGCGGAGTGGGCAATTCAGTGGATCAACTGTGGTGAGTCGTTTGCCGAGCGCCTTGTTGCCTTCGCCGCCGTGGAGGGCATTTTTTTCTCCGGCTCTTTCTGTGCATTGTTCTGGCTGAAAAAACGTGGTCTGATGCCTGGACTGACCTTCAGCAACGAGCTAATCTCGCGCGACGAGGGTCTGCACACCGAGTTCGCATGCCTGTTGTACGAGAAGTACATTGTGAACAAGCTTCCACGTGAGCGTATCCTGGAGATCATATGCAGAGCAGTGGAGATTGAGCGTGAGTTCATCTGTGACGCGATTCCAGTGCGACTGATTGGCATGAATGCCGAGCTGATGTCGACGTACATTGAATTCGTTGCCGACAGACTGCTATTGGCGCTTGGCAACGAGCGGCACTACAAGTCCGCCAACCCATTTGACTTCATGGACATGATCTCGCTGCAGGGGAAGACGAACTTCTTTGAGAAGAAAGTGGGTGAGTACCAAAAGGCAGGTGTGATGAGCGCAGAGGGCACCACAAAAATATTCTCATTAGATGCAGACTTCTAAGCGCTGCCCAGTGCATTTCGCTTTTGTTTGTTGTTTTTGTTTTTTGTTGTTGTTTTTGTTTTTTGTTTTTGTTTTTGTTTTTGTGTGTGTACCAGAGCGGCCGTGTCTAATGCCTGACGGGAACGCACACACGTTACATAAAACTATAGAGCGATGATTTCTACAAGCAAACTAAAAATATTATTTAACTTCTAACATTTATTACATATATATATATATATACATCTCTGTGTGTGTGTGTGTGTGTTTGTTCCGCACTCACGCATGTGTCGCTGGCGAAGTGTCAGGTGCATTGCCTGCACAGAGCTGTGCGGTGTGCGTCTGATGGTCCACCTCCCCACCCCACACACACTCCGTCTCTCTCTCTCTCTCTCTCGCCACCTCTCCGTGTGTGTGTTGACTTTCCTCCCGCAGAACAACAACAACAGCAGCAGCAGCAGCAACACTACCAATACTAACGCATATTTATATATTTATATATATATATATATTCATCGCGCACTGCTGCTGCTGCTGCTGCTGCTGCCGATGCCTCGGGCTCGTTGCTGTGTGTGTGTGTGTGTGTGTGTGTGTGCCTCCTGCGCCGTGTTGCCGATGTTAGCGCCTTCTCCCTCTCATTTTCCGCCCACCCACCCCTCCCCCTTCCCCATATTCAAGTAGAAGCACGTAGCCGATATTATTTGCTGGCATCATCAAAATCGTCGTCGCCGCTCTCTGTTTGTCTGTTCGTTTGTTTGGGTCTATATTTGCTTCACAGTGTGTGTGTGTGTGTGTGTGTGTGTGTGTGTTCGCTCGCTTCGTTTGTTTCTCGTTGCTCACGCGTGAGTGCGGCTGCGTCTGAGATTCGGCACTTTCCGTCTACACCCCCCCCTCCCCACCCTCCACCGCCACAAACACAAAAACAAACAAACAACCGAACGAACGAACATCTCCTCGTGTGCCTCTGCATCATGACGCTCGGGGAGAATATGTGCCCGATGGAGCCCCAAAGGTGGAGCACGCGGTACCTGCTGGTGTACTCCGTGTTGCATGGCCTCGTCAGTGGTGCACAAGGAACAACCATGTCGAAGGAAATGCGAGAGGAACTGGAACTGAAGGTGGCGGCGGATATGCGTTCGTTTTACGCGAAAAACGACCTTGCGCCAAATGCAGTCGCGCCGTGTGATGCGCTAGACACAGACCCGGAGCAGCTCCTCGTGCGTCGTGCTCAACCCGACTGCGCGGAACTATTCCGTCAGAATCCAGAGAAGCTGGAGACTATTTTCGAGGCCGGTCTTTCGCGCCTGGTCGCAACCCAGTCATGTGATCTCAAGAACAGTGCAGCAGGTCTTCTGCCATTGCTGGAGTGGTGGCTGTTCTTCACCCTCGATACCTCGGCGTGGCAGCAGCTGGAATCTCAGGGTGTGCCCCGTGTGTGTGGGCGAACGCTCACCCGGCATGACGCCACTGTGTATTGTATGGAATGCGGGGTAGATACGCAGTGTGTTTTCTGTGCGGATTGCTTTCAAAACTCGCCATGTGTAGGGCACAGACATGTGGTTCGACAGGGGAGTGGCAATGGTGGTATCTGTGACTGTGGTGATCCCACTGCGTGGAATCCGGCGTCATTCTGCAAGCGGCACAAGGGGTTTCATAAGAGCGATGACCCAACGGCAGGAATGCCTCCTGTGTTCAAGCGATGGCTGGAGGTGGTGACTCGTGGCCTTATACTGTACCAGGTCACAGTCATGCGGATGTTTCTGCTGGGATTCTGCGAGTCGACTGCTAATTGGACCAATGGATCGGCGCGCTGGTTTGATCGTCTCTTCCGGCGGACAACGGCACTGACGCTGCAACTGGTGCGTTCTGGAGAGGGCTCACGGCGCATCATGTGCCTCGCGTTGGCGGGCAATGCGTCTGTGGGACGCCAGATGACAACCCAAGCGGATGGTGAGAAAACAACTGCAGTGACTCCTTTGTCGTGTGTCGAGGAGATTTTTCTCAATAACATCAAGATGTCTGATACAAAGGAGCTCATCATCTGGGAGAAGTCGTTCTTGTTTCTGCTTGACTGTTGTGTCTCTGACCCGATCTTCCGCATTCCGTTAGCAGAGCTGCTACTCAAGTACAGTGAGCGATTGTCCATGTTGCATGGTCGTCATGTGGAGACACTCTCGGTTCAGGTGCTGACTGTGAAGGATGTGGTGGACGCTCTTCTGCGGATTACACCACAACAGGGGTGGGAGCGCGTGCTGGGCCGTGAGACAATACTCCATCGACAACTGTCGGCCCTACTGTACATGTGCTGTCATGTGAAAAAGCACCGCAGGTGGATGCCCGTAAATTCCACCTCGATCGCCTCTTACTGTTGCCAGCGCTTTAGAAGCACCATTGGTGCGTCCCCGAATACCAAGGCGATGCTGGTATCACGTCTCATGTTTCGTGCGTGGTGCAAGGTATTGACCATGGTCGGTAGCAGCAGCGTAGTGCGACGCGAAGTGGGGTCCTTCACATCGGGCAAATTCACCATTGACACGGATTACGCCATGACGATGCACCTGGAACTGCAACGGGTCTTCTACACCATGGGGAACATGGTGCACGAGATTGGTCTGGCGCTCAAGTCGGGTGCTGAGCCGCTCCCAGACTGGCTGCTGGAGTCGCTGCAGTCGCTACCACTCGCATGGGAGGCGCTACCGGATCCATCCATCGACTATTCATACCACCGCAATGTACTTGATGCGCTCGCCCTGCAGCACGCTCCAGCCCTGCTGCTGAATGTGAATGTGGAGGATCATGGTGGTCCTCTCCGGGCATATATGCGGGAACTTTTGATGGAATCTGTGGAGTCTATTAACTCTGTCCTGGCTGAAAAACGGTCGGCCTTCGTACCGGTAGTGTTTGTTCTTTCAGGGCAAGACGAGGAGCACCATTTGCCGCAGTATGATCTTCTTGACCAAAAGTCTGTTGATTCGACGTCCTTCGTCATACCTCACATGCGCTTCTTTGCGGTGCTGGTAAAGGTGTGGACGCGGTTACATCAACAAGAAGAAGAAACGAAACATTCACAACGCGGTGGGGCATGTGAAGCTGGTACTAGTGCGGGCGAAAGCGAAGAAGCGGAACCATTTTATTCTCTAATCTCAGAAGTCTTTGCAGCGACACGTTCGCGACCCGATTACTGGCTCGATGAGTGTCTCATGCCGCTTGTTCTTCTTGGCCAAGTGGAGCAAGGCCTGTGGCGCCGCGACGACTGCGATGTGGAGCGGCGGTGTGGGTTTTACATGGAGGATGTCACGCTGGGGGTGGAAACCGACCTGTATCTACTGCAGCTACTCCTGTTGATCATCCCGACAGAGGCATTCGCCATTCAGGTGCTGCAGCGACACGTCCCTAGCGGGGAGAAGGTGGATCGTGCTTTGTGTCACCCGTCTTTCTTGCGACTCATACTCACCCTCTCTGTTGCAGAGTGTGGCGCTGCGGTTAACAACGTGACCGAACTTCGGAAGGCGGTGCAGCAGCGGATGGTACATGACATGGTGACGGAACCCAATTACTCCTTTCACATATTCGAGACGGATGCAAGTGAGTTCGCAGACTTTCTTCCCGGCGTCGACCCAAAGGAGATGCTTCCCTCCATTTTGAACGAGATTGCGGTTGGGGTGCAGCAGCAGCAGCACGGCCAAGTGTTTCGACTGAGGGATGCGGAAACATGGCGTGCAAACGTTAATCTCTATCACCCGATCATCCGAGACCGTCACTCATATGACATGTATGATGTCTACAAACGGCTTGTCCGGCGTGAATGGGTGGCACAGAAACGCACCGCACAGGACGCAGCGGCATCAAAAGAGCCGCTTGTGATGTTTCCGCCACCGAAGCTCTTAGCAGTTGGGAATGATAGACGACAACTGAGGGGTTGCCAGGCGGCGCTTTATCACAAGATATGTCTCTTGCTACAAACGAGTGCGGTGCTCTCTGTGGCCATCGATGTGGTCCACCTTTTCCTGCATCACGTGGTGAGAGGTAAGCATGACAGGGAAGATGACTGCATGAACAAGCGTACATTGGCTCATGCCGTAACTATATTGTACCTCTCCATGAGCGCCGCCAAGGCAATTAGCTCCGTTGAATCGCCTGCTGGTGCTGCGGATGCAATTGATTGGGAAGCTGTTGAAAGGTTTCAGAATCGGTTCATATCGTCATCTGGTTACATGCCGAATCAGCTGCAGCAGTTGTACCCTGTATGTGGTATTATGGATGCTGCAACACTGAGGCACAAACTCCAGTTGTGTGTGTACCGGGGAGATGTTGGTGAGGACGCGGTCGCTGGCGCAGAGGAGGTGCCTCAAGGTATGACAACAGTGGCGGCCTTATTTGAACTTCGCACGTACTTTGCTCAGGCTGGAGGAGACGAATACAGTCTTGTCGAAATGGTCGAATTCATCCTGCAGGGTGTGAGTGCGTTGTCACCATCGCATGCGGAAAGTGAGGCGAGGGGGTGGGGGACGCAGTGTGAGCAGGAGGATCAACGACGGCGGCGTATCAAGGAAAGACAAATGGCTTTGTTACAGCGTGTGAAGGCTAATGACGCGAAGAGTATTACCGCCTTGAGCAATAATACTGCCGATAAATCAATTGGCGATGACCGAAGAACGAGGGAAATTAGTACAATTGACGATGGTAGTGGTGCTACTAGTGGTAATAACAATAACAACCACACAAACATCAGTAGCGGCTGCCCTGCTGCCACTGGGGATGTGGCGCGGGAAGAAACCAGTGATATTGCCGGCTGCTCCCAGTGCTGTGTCATGGCAAGAATACTACTGCGCCTTTCAGAAACCGAGTGCTGCATGTGCCGCAGCTCCTCGGATGAGCCACTCTTGCTGCTGGGCAACATCTCCGCCTCCGACTCACTTTACCGCCTTGGATTTTATCCCTCAGGGGACACGGACACGGCAGTCTGTAGGCTGAGCACGCATCTCTACGTCTGCGGACACGCAGCGCACAAGACGTGCGTGGCAAAGACATTTGGTCGGCTTGCCAATACGTGGGCAAGGGAGACGAATTCCACACGCCTGTTGACGGCGCTTGCCCCTTTGGAGTTCAACTGTCCGATATGTGTCATGATCTGCACCACACTTTGTCCACTTCCCACACTGATCACCCACGTCAACGGAGAAAACTTCTCTCCGCCCCTCTCGACATCAGAAACATCATCAACAACATCGTCACCACCATCATTGTTCGAAGCGGTGCAGAGAGATACGCTGCGTGTTCTCATGTCGCACGAAACGACGACCACGGTCCTTCATGGGATGCACGAGGCTCTTGCGTATGCAGCCATTGGACGTTCGAAAATGGACCGTGTGGGGGACTTTCTGCTGGAACCGGGTGAATTACAACAAAGGAATCCCTCTCTGTGGACGCTCGTGGAAACGCTGCGGAGCATTCGGACGCAGTTATGCATTGCGGTTGAGTGGGTCATGGTGGGTGGAAAGGTGCAGTACAATGAGCTACTGGGGTTGCTTACGCTTATGGTGTCACTTGACACCAACGTACTCAACGCCAGGGCTTCTGCGCTTCTCGAGGAACTCCACAATGATGGTGACGGTTTGTGTTTGCTGCTCCTGAAGCTTCTCCAGAACCCGAGGGAGGCGGTGGTCTCTCTGGCTCAGTACACAAGTGCGCTTCTTGCATCCAGTGATCATCCTGTACTTCTCTATCCCCCGGAGAAGGATGACGGTGGTGTCTACAGAAATCTGCTCATTTCTGTGTGGAAGGAACTGGGCTGCCTCTCTCTGCTCAAGGTGCTGTTTTCAGGCACAGCTCCCACGGGGCCGTCGCAGTGCATGGATGGCAGAGCGATTGTTGTTCCAGTGGAGTCCAGTAGTCTCGCCACGTTGGAGGGTCAGCAACGCGCGGTTCTCACATTGGTGTGTTACCTGCTAGAGCAACATTCCTTCCTCAGAGACCAGGAGGGAAATCCGGGGGTGGCGCTTGCCTCGCTTGTGAGAGTTGTGGTGGCCAAATACAAAGAGTCGACGATGGGATTGACTGGACTTCCTTCGGGGAAGTTGTTGCGCTGCAAACCGGTCCGGATACCGTACGACGGTCCTGCATCTTGGCGGCGCTACATACTGCGTCATTTGTTCCACCTTTCCGACACTCTCTGGGAAATGCTTCTTGCCACCAGTTCCTCAGAACCCTGCGATGTGTGCGGTGACACGGAGGCGCGGCGCGTGATTTGCTGCTTCTGTGGCCAACGCTTGTGCGCTCGACCAGTGTTGACTCCGCCAGAGCTGTATGCCCATGCACGAACATGCGGTAGAGGCATAGGCATTTACGTTCATCCAATGGAAAATGTCTTCAGTGTGCTCTTGACGGTCTCTGGCTGTTATGTGCGGCTTCCGTGTCTGTACGCAGACGAGTACGGGCAGAAAAGTATCTATAATTTTTCTGGCCATGAGGCCTTTATTGACGATGGGGCGGCGACGTTCTGGCTCTCGCTGTGGATGCGATCGCGCTGGGAAGTCGAATCGACGGTGGTGAAGAGACTGGAAAGGAAAATTTTGCGGCTCCTGTAACCCCTGCCGTCCCTCTCTCTCTCTGTGTGTGTGTGTTTTGCTCGGCTGAAAGGGAATTGAAATCGGAAAGTGGAAAATGGGAAGAGATCGTATGGGGGATGGGGGAGGGAACGCTTCTTTATTAATATTTGGCTTCATGTCAGGTGAGGTCGGGTGATGTGAAGTGAACAGCATGCGTAGAGTCATATATATATATATATATATATATATATATATATATATATATATATAACTAAATATATATGCATGTGTGGATGTAACCGAATCATTTCCCCCATGCGCGCATAAAATACACACGCGCGCACACATGTGCGTTTGCGCTCGCACTGAACATCACCCCATTCGGCTCAGCACTTCGCCCTCCCTCGTCTCATGTTGCACCAAGTACAGGGGAGGGGGGTGGGGGAACGAAAGGAAGGGTGGGCGACGGAGGAGATGTCCTTCGTGCCGTGTGTGGAAGACGACTGGCAACAACGCCGGCAGCGCAACCCAGACGTGAAGAATGTTCTCTCAGAAGCGCGCCGTCTTGCGTTTCTGTGTGGCCGTGTAGAGGAAGCCTACGTTTTGCTCAGGGATTATGCGGCGCAGTCGGGCATTTCCAAGTCGCTGCATCGAGAGTGGCAAGAGGCTACCACGACGCTCTTGTCGCTCCTTCCGAGTGATGAGGAGGCGCGGTGGCTTACGAGTGGTCTCCTCCAGCTTCCAAAAACCACACCCGCGGCTCGCGCAGCGGTGAAAGTCATGGAAAAGGTGACATATCATCATTGCATCATTTTATGGGTGAAGCTCTCGTGCAGGGCAATGTTGCGGAAAGATGCGCTTGAACTGACGCCGGAGCAAGCGAGCGAAATGCTCTCTTTTGTGGTGAAGGACATATGCTGCATGCGACTCCCAGCCACGCCGCGATGCCTGCCTACATGGCGGCTGTTGGACAATGTGATCAGCGAGTTGTTGCTCCTGGGTTCTACGTGCGTGGATTCTTCTTCACAAAGCTGCACGGTTCAACGCCTAGGATTTTACCTTCGCCACTACATTATACGCTACCTGGAGATGCGGGACCGCCCATTGGAGGGGCAGTGCGGGCTCCTTCAGTACCGTGGTGCGTTTGACCGCGCCTCAGGGGGCGTGAACTCCTGCAGTGGCGGTGGTGAGACGAACTCTGATGGCGAGGAATTCAGAGAAACGAATCGGTCACTCTCCGCCCGAGACCTGAGCGAGGCGCTGCAGCTGCTCTGTGGGTGCGGTGGTACGTGTAGCCCTCGTGGAAAACGGGAAAATAAAGAAAGGAAGGAGGAAGCAGAAAGCGTCTTGTGTGCTGCCGCTGATGATGATGATGATGATGATCATGATGATTTTGGTGCGGCTTTGGAGTCTTTTCTGGAAAACTATTTTCTTCAAAGTGCTCCAGCAGCTTTTGATCGTCCTGATGGGTCACGCAAGTAGTTTATCTCCCTCCTCTTTCTTCCTTCTTTGCTGGCTTGAGTGCTGTTCTGCGGGTGTGACGAGTGGTCTTCCATTTCCCTGCTGCACTTTTTTCTTTTGTGTGTGTGTGTGTGTGTGTGTGTGTGTGTGTGTGTGTGTGTGTGTGTGTGATTGCCTTCTCTCGCCTGTGGTGACAGTCATATTTCCTCCTCCATTCTCGCCTCTCGCGATGCAGTTCGACCAGTACGGCTTAGAGAAGAGAAAGAAGCAGCAGTGCACTCTGCTGTGCTGTTGGTGCCGCTTCGTGTTCGTCTCGCACACTGTGCTACTGGTACATGTTTACCGACAAGGCCGAGCATATTTCACTTGCCTTTGAGGACGCTCTCCCTCCGGAACCACATGTAACGGCGAAGGGGCGCGAGATCTGCCAGGCGTTTCAGCACGGTAAGTGTCGCCATGGAGAGACGTGTCCGGAGCGGCACGTCATCTCTCAGTTTAAAACGATGCGCCTGGAGGTGTGTAGACACTGGCTCCGTGGGGCCTGCGTCAACGGAGAAAACTGCCCCTACCTGCACGAGTACGACGACCGCTACGTGCCGGCTTGCGCCTTCTACCAGCGCCTCGGTGAGTGCACCAACCCGGAGTGTCCCTTCCAGCACGTTATTCAGACAGAGAAGCAACCAGAGTGTGCCGCGTACCGCCGTGGCTTCTGTCCGCTTGGGCCGCAATGCCACCTTCGTCACGTATTCCGGCAGCCGTGCCCATTCTACCTAGCAGGCTTTTGCCCGCTTGGACCCAAGTGCATTCGTGGTCATCCTGTGCAGGAGCTGTACAACCGCAATGCGGTATCAGAGCGGCTGCGACAGCGCATGCTTGACGAGCGCGCCGATGATCCGACCTTCAACAAGAATGCAACGTGTTATCGCTGCTTCGACCCTGGGCATCTTTCTCCAAACTGTCCGGGGGTGCAGAATGGTATTCTGCGGCGGATGTTGATGGCGCTGCAGGAGCCGGGGGAGCAGCTCTACTTCCAGAATGACGGTAGGTCTTCGAGAAAGTGCTGCTTCTTCTGCGGAGATGAGGGACACGAGGTGCGTGACTGCCCCAAAAAACCGAAGAGTCATCAGAATCATCACTGGCACAATTCCCGACGTGGGGAGACGCTGGGGAGGTGAACCGCGTGCTTTGCCGCCTCCCCGTCATCTCTCTTTTTCTCTCTCTCTATACATAAATATATTCTCCCCTTTCCCTCCTCCCGTCAAGGCAGGCTCGCAGATGCAGGGAAGAGTCCACCTCGCGTTTGCTTTTTCATGCTGTCTTGTTGGGTCGATGCTGTTCTTGTTTCAAGTACATCATGTTCAGCCCTTTTTGTTTTCCTCTTCTTCTTCCTCATTTTCTTTTGTTCCTGATTTTAAATCCAAAGGCTGCGTCTGTGGATGTTGCCCTCCCGATGCCGTGGGAACCAGCGCTTGGTCGTACCGCTCTCAAATCATTGGTAAAGGAAGGAGGATCGTCTGTCGTTGAGGGAGGGGGAGCATTGAGGAATGCCATGGATGCCATTGTAGATCTTCAGGCAATGGATCAGCAGCAGCAACAGCATTTGAGAATCCCACTGCTACGCCGCGGTTATCGTGCCCTCTTTTGCATCTCCACGGTACTTAACGGGGGAAAGTGCAGTGAAGTGCAGGAGCACAGGCTGACTGGCGTGATGATGGAGCTGGTTGATATGTTGAACAGGAGCAACGCCGGATTCTCGTCAGGTGTAGCACCTCTGCCGCACGAATGTCTGACGCAGTGTCCGTTTTTTTGCCCCTTATTAACAGAAAATGTGAATTTCAGCGTGTGGGCGCAAAACCCGTGGTTTCACTTTGTGGATCATTATATTCGATTCTGTTTGCCGTCAGGAGATAGCTCTGGTGGTGAGTTAAGTGCTACCGAATCGTCGGCAGTGGGGACACCACCACCACGTCCAGGTGGTGATGACGGCGGCGATGGCGGAGGAAGCACTGAAAATGAGTGTTTTCATGGGCTCGGCTACGATGTAAATAAGCGGCGAAAAGAGAACTCGCGTGGTAGCTTCGAAGCTTATGCATTCCGACACTGCAGCCAAGTGGCACACAAGTGTGTGGAGGAGTTTGTCCACGCCGAGATTTCCTATTTACGTTCCATCGCGGGTGGCATTCCAGCACCGCCTCAAGCCACATTCAATGTAGAGGAGTGCGGTGACCAGGATGGTGATGGTAAGGAAGAGGGTGGCATGCCGGAAATTTCAATGCCGTGTACTTCTCAGGGACAATTTGAACGGCTTTTTCACATGGATCGGATTTATTTTGTCGCTGCAGTAGCGGATGCCTGTGTGAGTTCAGATGTCTCCTCGTGTTTGACGAGTCGTGGTAGTGGCAGCGTTAGTAGCAGTAGAAGTAGTATTAGTAGTGGCACTAGTGGTAATGGTGTTGGCTGCGGCGTGGACAAGCAGAGGCACACTGGGGGGGCGGGTGCAACACGCTGCCGCATTGCTTGCTTCGTGAACGGCCTCTTGGAGGCTCACATCATCTGCACAATTATTCGTGAGACTGCAGCAAAAATTGATGTCGTGCAGAAGGAGACGAAAGAATCAGGTGTATCGGGGGGAGAGGGCCGCGGCGTAGACGATGGTGATGGTAGTGATGGCGAGGTGATTTCCCTCATCATTCGTGGCAGTGCGCGACGTACGGATGCGTTGCTGGATTCTCTTACCACCTCCCTACGGGACTGGCTGGAGAGTAGTAGGGCCGCCACAGCACCCGCGTCCCATGCAGGGATAGGGAACTTTTATGAGCGATTGGGTGGTATTTTGCTCGCATCTTACCGGTCTCTGGAGATATGCTCCGTTTCTGTGTGTCCTGGGGCTGACGATATCTTTCCGCATCTGGTTGCGCTTTGTGCATTGCTCCGCAGCGGGCCGTGGCTGTACAGTGTTCTCTGTTGGTGTGGTAGTGGTGCCGCAGCCACGTTCAGTTGGAGGAGTGACAAAAGTGCGACTGGCGGCGCCTACTACTATGCACGGACGTCGTTCCAAGCAGCCCTCCTCCATGTGATGCAGTCGCCGTCCAGACCACCTCCTCGGAAGAGAGGGGATGAACCTGCATGGGGCGACGGCTCTATTGCCTGATTGGCACCAGTTTGTTGTTGTTGTTGTTGTTTTTTTTTGCTTTCAGGACGAAGACGAGGAGTGGTGGC